>DWME01000765.1:0-29851 GCA_018244795.1 Parelbella ahira ahira
CCGCGGTCTCCACTCCAGAACACGCCTGCTCCACCGGTTGTCGGTTCTTCGGCAGATATTGCCCAGCCCACTGGCACTCCAGTGAGCTAATCCTTTGAGCTATTTTGGTTCTCTGTCGGATAGTGTCATTTCTGATCATATCCTTCAGAAAGACCCCGAGCATAGCCCAACATAATATATCTAATGTTTATAGTTCCATCTATACACAGTTAAGTAACTTAACATTTCTTGCTATATTTTAAAACCTTTAAGTACAAATAGATCAAAATGTTGTCAACAGATGGCACTTTACAATTAAAATAATATCATTAATAATCCTTTGAAAAAAGTTGCTATATCTATCTGCTTCAAATTTTTATGTTTTCATATTATATTTCTGGTCACCAGAACAGCTGTTGTGGTACGTTTTCAATGTTTTTATATTGTTTACATTACTGAAATTCCGCACTAGCTGGTTGTGCAACTATAATTAATTCTACACTTTAACCGATCACAATACCAATTACATACAAGTAAATACTCTGAGGTCTAGTAAGTCAAAGTTCTGTTCAAATACTATTTTAAGCAAAAAATGTTTCTGCGCTATTGCGCTATTTATTGTTACTAGATGGCGCTGTTACATAGTAATTTTTCACCGTGTAACCAATGGTTACAAAATTTATTTAAGCAAGTAGTGCTCGAATCAACAATAGGATTATTAATAATTGAGAGTAAACTGATTATTTTATGCAACTTGCGCAACGCTTTTTTTTGCCAACGATTTGCACTTGCTGATTACACAACTACCTTTGAATCTTGTAACAAATCATGGATGACTTTTGACAACAATGACAGTTGACCACAGTTGGTTTTCCGCCCGTACCAATACCTACCATTTGTGGCTAAAACAAAGGAAAAGCTAGATTATACGATACATCACTGCCTGGCATATCGCAGATTACAGGTGGCATTAAATAGTCAATAATTATGATCACCTATTCTAAAGGGAGGGAAAAAATAAGATAATAAAAAGTATATGGGAAACAGATAAATAAAAGAACATTTCAGAAGTATAAGTTATAATAAAAGTTCATATAAGTAAATTACAGCATTTTCAGTAGATATATAACTAGCACAGTGTTCGAAATATATAATTTATGTCGTGAGCATATTTTTGTTAGAAGATACTATAGCTTAATTTTTTTCGAAATAGCTTACTTCAGTACACATTTTATTTGCATTATCCAAAAATGTTGTCGAGATATTCCATACGGTAAATACTCCAATTCTTCCCCTAAATTGTGGTACATACCGTATCGTTTGATGAGAATGACATTTTTGAACTCGCACACATTACTTAGATTCAATAAGTCAGTGACCTTATTTTAATTCACGAGAAAATCTACGGCTTCAACGTCACTTATTGTGCGTATTGCAATTATACTTGGTCTAAGCTTCTGAGGTGCAACGAAGCCTTATCTAATATGTGTAAATTTCCCCGATTTTACACATTATGTAGGTACTAATTAGGAAATATTTTTGAATCACTACAAGAAAACACAGAAGGATACTTACGCTCGATTCACAACTCTCTGGTAGAAATAGTTCAAAGAAAGCTGCGTCCCTCACACAAATTAAAGCTAGAACTTGAAAGTCTTACATTATTCAAAGCAGCAGACCATTCCGACTCCTCTATCCATATCTATCCATCTAAATCAATGTTCCGATCACTCCAGCACATGGAGGTGGTCCCCATAATAATATATCTTTAATCTATTTATTCGCTTATATAGAACTGTGAGTATTAAGATATCTAAGGCAGAAAATCACAAAATCTAGCTTGTACTTATAAGAGCTGAAAACGATGATTAATCTGAAACCATTATATTTAAGTAACTTACTCTTAGTAATAGACTTCTTCAAACTATCAAACTACAAAACTGCCAAAAAAGCGATCGTTCTAACGCTAAAAAAGCTAAAATATTTCAATCTATAAACTAGTCTATTAATATCGTTTAATAATCTGTGTCCTACATCAATCATGAAAAAAGTGTTTTCAATATTAGAATTCGTGAACGTGAGATAATTATAATAAAATGCTTTAAATCTATTTTGTGTTATAATATTTTAAAATGTAATTCGCTTTAATACTATTATTTTATTATAGACAAACCGTTACGCATTGAATTAGAGGCACTTCTCAAGTGGCTGAATAAGACGAATACAATAGTGCGCAATATTATTGCCAAAACGTAGTAAGTAGTCTTATTTTTTAACGATTTCTGTAAGCTTAATATATTGGTAAATTTTATCACAAACATTGTAAACATTTGGACAAAACGTCTTCATATCAATTGCAACCCCATAATTAGATCCTGTTATCTGTTGCTTATCACGGCCATGCATCATTTGAAACCGTACATTCTTAACATTGCTCACATGTCTGTCATCTACGAACGTTCTCTTTATGTACTTGACGATTGTTCGTGTTCTTTTCACATTTTTAGTAGTATATATTCAAAGATTCATTTATGAATCTGGGGCCCGTATTTCTACCGTAACCGAAGTAGGTCCGGGCGCTGTTGGAGACCGTAGGGTCGCAGACCTTAAGGATGTTGCCGAATGTGCACTGCTGGTTCTAGAACCACGACGAGATCCTGAAATAGTAGACATATCTAAGAAAAACAATGAAATTTTTTCTTCAAAAACTGCATGCCTAAATGATTAGTGTCAATACGATCGAGTTTCAGATGTTCAGCTGCGAAATGCAAATATATCGGAATACTTGTGCACATTCATATCATATTGGACAAAAGACAAATTTAGTAGTGGTATAATAATTTTTAATAGCATCGGAAGTCAGTTACTCGATCGCTTTGAAACAAATCGGCAGAAGATTTACGCATTTGTAAAATTAATTCACATGCCATTAAACTGCCTGATTTCTAAATGCTTCAATAGATTTTCTAATATTTTAAGCCAGTTTCATGGATTTCTATTGAACGTCCATCAGCCAGCATTATTCCAAGATATGAAACTATATATTCAAATACTATATTATTTATATCTGTACTGAAAAAATGTTAGTATGGTTAGCTATATCAAATTACTCATGCTTTATGAGGAGGAAACTGTGAAACAGTAGTTGTAACACTATTTAAAAGATATGCTATCCCTATATTTTGAATTTCAAACTACCAATACAAAGAATCATTAGAATACATAGGAAATCTCTATTGTATTGACCGCTGGTCGAAAGACCGGTTGCAGTAAATATTTACAAGTGATCATGAAACACATAAAGAAGATTTTTTAAAACACACAATTCAAGTCTTAAAAACACTGCAAAAATGTATATCTCCATAAGTAATCAATAATTACAATGTGTCGTGTTTTGATACTTTTATCATTGACATTATGAAATGCGTTACGTGTGTCAAATACACAAAAATATGTACAATGTGATGCAATAAATAAATAATACGGGTGTCCAGCGTGCTATACGATAATAACCTTTGTCGGACGAATGAGGTAGATCTTTTTAATTTTAAATCGTATAAGTTTATGGTTTTCATGCTACTCTAAGGCGTGGTTCATGCTAATGTTTACCTCACCTAAAGATTTGGAATCATTCGTAAAGTATTTTTGAATCTGGGATGTATTACTATGCTTCAGAATCAAATCTTAAGCAAGCATTGGTGTGCTCACGGTCTAAGCGGGTTAGCGTAATATCTCTGCAAATAATACCGTTAAGATTTCTAGCTAGATGCATGATGCTTATATTTTGACATTATAAAAAGGCTACATCTGAAAAATTGAAAGCAATGCCACCTAATATTCTAGCCATGTTCATTTTTATATCTACTCTACCTATTCTATTTCATTTTCAATCATAAACATTTGAAATTGATTGAGAATAGCATTTTGCTTAAAAAATATTATTTTAAATTTTATTAATTGCAGAGAGAAATAAGATTATTATGCGTCGCATGCTTTTCTACCTCATCGTCTATTTAATTACTTATATTATTAAATACATTAAACATTATATCAGATGAAGCAAAATGAAACAATCAAGTAACCTGAGGGTTTTCGGTGAAGCTGATGGCTTTGGTGATGGCGTGCTGTCGATAAATGGAATCATGTATGAATAACAGTCACAATGGGCATCATAACATGGAAGTGTCGATTGAACAATATTATAAAAGAAAGTGTCAATTTGAAAATGTTTAAAATACGGTGTTGTATTCAGAGATACAAAATGAGAATCCGACAAAAATTCTGAATTCTGAATAAAATGGATACATGCATTGCTATCCGCGAGGCTTAAGTTACAATACTTTTGCCGAGCCCCTGCAATATGAAGCGGAGTTCAGGGATACCACTGTATCTATTTCTATTACAAAGAAGTTGCTCTGCTTATTTCCGCTCTGAAAGCTATGGCTAAATTGACTTTCCAACTTGCCTCTAGCCTAGTAATGCGAATTTTATAAGGTGTTAATAATAAATGGATTTAAACCGTTTGCTTATTACAAATTTGTTCATCTCGTACCATATTTGCGCGCAAGTTAGAAGTTTTTATAAGGACTTATTTGATATAGAATTTAAAGTTGGTTCACAATCACAGACATATTTTTATAATAACCACGATACATTCCTTAAGTTGTATGAAAAAAGCATTCGTTTAATTTATTTTACACTGGTCAGTTCTATAGCCATTATTATTCAATATCAGTGTGTAGTGCTTCCAAGTATCAGTAACATGCTCGGCTATATCTTAAGACAAGATTAGAATCGTGTTTTTTACTTTAGTGTTATTACAGACTTATAATATTGGCCAAGGGTAGACTGATTTTATAATTGAAGTTATAGCTGATACTGTTAAAACCGCTTTTGTTTACAGACAATTGTACAATTGTGTTTAGTATTCTAGATACTATAAGATAGTGCACGACTCGATTGTAATGTGTACAATTGTAGTGTTGTCCGTCATCTATTAGAATATGGGGACGAACAGGGTTGTGAAAATTGACATAAATGTACATATTGATGTATATATGTGAATAGTAATTTCGTGTGAATAGTAATTTAGTAAAGGGTCGACTATAACTTACCTGGACTGGGCGAATGGGGTCTCAGTTCTTGTTGACTGGCCTGTCGCGATGGCGGGCGCATGCTCACCCTAGAGCCACGGCGGTCCTGAAAAATATATAATCACATATTTATAGCAACATGTGTGACGTAATATAAAAATCATTTGATTGTAATGACGTTTTGTGTTAAAAATTAAAGCATATACATATTTGCATATTAAGCTAAATAGGAAAATTACATTAGAGAATTATAAATAAATAAACATACAATATGAATATTAGTTGTGGCAGAAAAACGATCAGTTGTATTGTAAACTCGTGCCTGAAGAAATTTGACGTAAAAATATAAAAAAAACCACTTATTGATATCAAAATTAACAATTCTATTTATATATAGATATTGTGTACCTGGGAATGCAAAAGTTTCGAGTCTCGGAGAAGCGAAACGTTCATCAAGCGAGGGTTCGGAGTGTTGAAAATGGTGCGATTCTCCCTCCATCTGGCCCTGAAATTATAAAAATCTCCTTGCTAACTTACACGTTAAAATAAAAAAACAATATAATTTTAAAAATATTGTACTACACATTCTAACGTTTTAGCTTAAATCATCATCATAACACGAGTGCTTTTCTCTGATTTGCCACCAAACAACCAATATCTGTTTATAATCTTACTAATTCATTAGGTCGAAACAACCTAACAAAATATATACATATGTCAGAAAATTCTGGAAGGTCTGTTTAACAGAGTAGGTCAAAATGAAAATTCAACATAAATTTGCATGGAACAATTTGTAGACGGATCACGCTCATTGCTACCCTGTCCAATCAACATTTATACTCGTAATGTACCAATGTTCTCGTGCTAAGTGCATACTAAAGGAATTATCGGGCTTTATTTACATGATTGTATTATATATACCGGCTTAACTCACGTTCGTTTTTCGCGACTCGCGACGGCCCGACTAGTTTCGGACCTGTACGAGGTCCTTTCTCATGAGCTCCCGCCGTTTGCAGCGAGGTCGCAGCCTAGACTAGTCAGGCCATCCCGAAAAAACGCACGTGAGTTAAGCCGGTACATATAATCACGTGTATAAATACTCACGAAACATTTAATAGTAAAACTGGCTTTATTTCAATCAAAGGTCATTTTAGTGATTTGAAAATATCATGTTACTTTTTCCAATATTAGGTACATTATTCTTATAGTAGGTACCTACATTGTTTTGTTACAGGTTACACAAACATTTTTAAAATACTTATACTTATAATTATTATTAAAATTACCTGCTAAACAAACGAAGCACAACACAAATGATGACGAACATGAGAGCCATGCCAACGAGGACACCAATCATAGCCGGATCCAGGGTTTTCGTGGACTCTTCGATCTGTTTCTCCGCTAAAAGGTAAACCATTACATTTAAAACTCAATAAGACTGTAATTGTTAGTTTTTTTTTTATAAATATCAATTTTGTCTCTAATCACTTTAAACTTTGAAAAAAAAAAGTAACATCTCGCCTGTTATCCCCGAAGGGGTAGGCAGAAGAGTGTAGTACATTCCCACGTTTCACCAGTTACGTTTAGGTCCCATGAAATAGGTGGTGAGCCTATTGCCATACATCGGGCACAATTCCAGACTTCGAGTCACTACCAGAAATTCTAAATTAGAAAAATCTGATAGCACCCGACCCGGGATTTGAACCCAGGACCACTCGATCGGCAGTCGCGCTTGCAACCAGTCGAACAACGAGGCAGTCATTTATTTATCTTATTTATTTAATATATTAATTTATTCAGTGAACCTAAAGCTAGCATAAAAATGGCGGACTTAATGCCTAATGCATTCTTTACTAGTCAAACCAGAGCTAATATATTTTTGAAAAAAAAAAAAATTTTCTGACACGGGTGGAATCAGCAGACCGTGCTTCCTTGAAAATTATGCGATAGGCGGTGACTCGTTTTACATAAAGAGGCTATATAGGAGTATGAAAGTGCTGTTTTAATTTATCTGATAATATTCTACTACTTGCCTATGAATTTTTTTCATTTCTTCGTAACGCATTCCGTGCATTTTGCTTACGATGATTTTCCTTCCGACGTTTGGAAACAAATATAAAATACTAATTGTCATAATCGGTAAAAATCGTGATAGTTTTCACTTTATTTTTCTTTTCTGCTTCACTTCATCATTGGGGTTAATTAAAACATAATATTCCATACATATAGGGGATCCGAAAAGCAAAATAGACGGATCAAGGAATAAGTGTTTAAAAAGGTATTAAAAAAATTATAATTATCGTCATCAACGTATTGTCGTTTCACTGTTGTACACGAGTCTCTTCTCAAAACGAGAAGAACAAGATGATGGTTTGCTTCGGTGAGCAAATGCGGTGTGGCACAATTCACACATAGATATAAATATTCTCTTAATAACGTAACATCAAGCTTGTAATCCCCGAAGAGGTAGGCAGAGGAGTGTAGTACAATCCCACGTATCACCGGTTACGTTTAAGTCCCATGGAATAGGTGGTAAGTCTATTGCCATTCACCGGGCACAGATACAGACTCCGAGTCACCACTAGAAATTCTAAATTAGAAAAATTCAGTAGCACCCGACCCGGAATTTGAACCCATGACTTCCCGATCGGCATTCGCACTTGCAATCACTCGACCAACGAGGCAGTCGTTGTCCTAATATTAACATTATATAATTATGAAAAGTTACTAAATACGTACTTAAGAATTGATCATAATTTTTTACTTTTTATTTGTACTTCATTTTAAATTAACAGAAATTACCCATGTAGGTACATAAATTACATATTGTATTATAAATATTATACTATAATACCTCTATATTATGGCTAACAATATTTGGAAAGCTTGAAACGGGCTTTCTGATAAGAGTTTGTCGCTACTTATCAAGTACATCCTCCTAAGATTATCCGCACACAAAGGGCCGGGAATGGAGCCTAATCCAAGAGCGGAGTATTAATAATTCGCCGGTCCGTGCATTATGCGGCCGCGACAGCGTGTGACGGATCACCGTATGGAAAAAATTGTATGTATTTACTTAGGGCGAGCTGTGGAGCTTGACTCATGCCTTCGACGGCACAAATTCTATAGGAAAATTGCACGAAGCAAAATTACCCTCTTAACAATATTATGTAGCTATTGTCCATGCATTGTTCATACATACACATGGCGTATATACTGCAAAGGTGAGTATATAGGTATTCTTGTATAAAGCGAGTGAGCGAGCATGTCAGATTTGTAAGAGCACAAAAGTATTTCGCAATCGTTGCTCTCTGCCTACCACTTAAGTGACTCAGCGTGATGATATCATAATCGTTGATATTAAAGGCAGCTTTCATAGGTTTGGAGAAGGTTGTAATTATATGGAAGTATTGTAATTCTTATACAAATGAATGTCACAGCGTAGTGTCTTTTGGCAAGTAGTGGTCACTTGAGAAAGTACAATTTTTCTATGTATATAGTTATTAATTTGTAAAAAAAATGTTTTATTTAAAAACAAGTTCAAAATATATTGCCAGAAGGAAAGAAGAAAGGAAGGAAAGGGATAGATCTTCGGAGTTTGTCACCGTATTTTCTGTTAAGATGGCAACCCGACCCGTAATTAGGTATAAATTAAATAAATAATTGACTATTTGATTACTCGTGTGTTCTTACAAATGTACAGTAGATGTATTTTATTCCAGCATTAAACTTCAAGTAAGAACAACGTTTTGTATTCGACTAAGTAAAAGAATACATTTTGGACGTCTTTCAATGTTTTTCCTCTGTACTCCTTACCGATGCCAGTAGACATGATCTCTAACGAAATATTTTAAGCCTGTGATGAAAATGTATACTTGTATATCGTTTTTTTGTCATTCCATTTCTGCTAAATTTCTCAGAAGGTTATGTACAACTATAAATAAAATTGGCAATAGGGTTATTCCCTATTTCCTGGTGGGACGCATAACAGAACTGGTGAAACATAGGTGACGGATGGATGGAAACACGGGCGTAATGTTATCTCATCAATAAACAGAACTTTGCTTATTTAACATTGCTAGTAATGAAATTCAAAATAACTAGATTAAAAATAAGCTTGTGTGCATGTGAGAGCATAGATGCCTGTAAAAAATCAAACAGCCGACATTTTCATCACTTTTTTTGTCTCATAGCTACACCTATGTTTGCTATAACATACGTGATGTTTACCCTGAACGTCATTGTTTTTCGTTTTAATAAAACAATACTCGACAGTCGATAAGGATCGCCGAAATTGGAAAGCAGCGCAAACAAGCGTCGCAATATGCGTAATCCTGTAATCCGACGGCTCCCGCGCAGTATCGCTGATAGGGTTTACACATTTTTTAATCATTTTGGATACTACACCACTACCCCTTGTTCAGGATTGAAGTGTAACGCCTCAGTCCTGTTGTTGCAAAAACAATGCTTACTTATGCTATTTATTTATTAGTAACACTTTGACTTGACCGTTGCAAAGCTGAAACTAAAGTCGTGGAGTATTATTATTTTTTAAAACAATAAAAAACCGAATGGCTTGCAAACTGTGGTAGACAAACAAGACGAGGCAACTTAGTCCATTTTGAATTGATCAAGAGAGATCAAGAGGTGTGTAATATATTTAGATTGAATATTGCATAATATACATATAAACACTGGTCAGCATGGTTGGGTGTTAATTTAATAAAAAAAAAATCTAGCACCCCGTACACAGATCACTATCAAACGAATCGAATGTATAAGTATATTATATATATGTACATACATATAGGTGTACAATGTTCTACACGCCTTTAAATATAAACAGTGAAAACATGTAATTGTCAGTGCCAACAATCGAATATGAAATCTTAACAAGTGATATATCAACACCTTGCATCTTTTATTATGAACGGTATGTAGTAGGTATCTACGTACGGTTGCTAAATTAATTAATAACATATACGTATCAGTACTTCCGATAATTTCATGCGAGGAATTGGTAGCAATACATCATTACTACCAGATATCATCGAGAATAATTTTGAACGCCTCTGCTTCTTATTTAAATTTACGCATTTTATTATGTACGATACAATCGCTGTCCTCCTGTCATCCATATCCATGGCAAATTGAAACATCAGCTGCCTTTATAATATGATTTTTTTTATTGTGTACACCCATTTTTCGGGTAAAGAATTTGAGCAAACATGGCCGTGCAAACGGTAAAAAAAAGAGTGTTCCGAACGCATCTGCCGCATTGTCCAATCGTCGACCAATCGCGTCGCTTCCCGCTCCCCTAGCTGTCATTTAACTGTCAGAGGTCCGATGGGTTTGAAATTCGAATGTTATTTTTTTTGAGTGCGTAGGGCGTTGACGTGGCCGTACACAGTTATACGTGTCCAACAATTGAATTGATTGAATCATGTTCAATTCGGCCGATGTTGCGTTATGGATTGCCACCCGCATCAACGAGTAAATAAAGGGTTAATACGTCTGTTTCGCAAAGTTAAAAGCTATTACGTTTACCTCTTATTTGGCGGTGTGCTCATTGATGTTCCAAATTTATTTGTAAATATACTAAATCGACTGTCATCATCAATTAATTCTCTTATAAAACCAACAGGCGAATTTTATGGAAAATAGCCTTTAACGAGTTTTTCCAACATTTAATTGGCACGTATCACATTTTGAGACAATTTTTAAAAGCATAAACTTTTCAGATTTGGTTACATAAAACTTTATTCGTGGCCACCGCCATAGTTCCAAAACTACACCTATAAATCAATATACAATATGTCTGGTACATAATATATTGACTCAAATCTTGTTTCTCTAAATAATTTTAAGGCCTTAATTTCAAATGGTGGCTACCCTAATTTAATGCTTTTAATTTACGTTATTAAACCTCGAACGACGTTTTTATTAAAGTGTACTATTTATTATATTATATACATAAGCCGGTTTAATCAAATTCACAAAGAAAATTAAATACATATTTCGTAAAACCTATCTGTTCAAAATATAATATAAATATAATTAAGTAGATTGTTTTTGAAACGTGGAATAAATTAGGAGCATACGACTTATGTGCTTCTTGACCCGTTGAGAATATTATTGTTCTTTGTATAACTTGTACGAGTTTGAGCTATTTACATTGTAACTTAGGTCAACGACTCTCCAATTAATTTGGCTAATGTTTTTATAAAAACATGATTTATGCCTCTACCATTTACTTGAAAACACACAATAACAAATTAAAATCTAAAACTCGAGCCTCACACGAAAATCTTTGACTCTACACTGACTCTACAAATATTAGCCAATCGCGTAATGGATTAGCGATGTTACCGGCCTTCTTCTATTACATGCCTGCGCAAACACAGCCTTAACCATACGACGGAGGAGACGTTATGCTTGTACAGTATACAGATAGTTTATGCATTTATTAAAAATAAAAATAATATATACGAAATTGTTATTTTAAATATTGCAAAAAATTGCTTCATACATTAAACACAAAAGTGTGCAAGTATTATTATAAAATATTTTATTGTGTTTGTTTTTTCTTTATGTTTCTATTGTTTTTTTTTCTATTGTTACAAAGAAAATTTGTTGATTTGAAGTTAATATCACAAAGATTGTAATAATTAAGTTTACTGTTGGACATTTCATAAAACTCTACCAAGGCTCTCTACCGGAATTTTTTGGCAAAACCGAGATAGTTATTTTCTTTGATTTTTTTTGAATAGATAATAAAATAAAAAGCTTATACAGAAATAACCAATTTATTTAAAAAAATGTTTGTTGGTGGCAGTTTTTGGGGTTACGGTCCCGTTCCCGAAATATTTCGAAATGATAAAAGCTCTATTTTTTCATGTTAATAATTACTTCAATTTATTATCATTGTATCATAACATGGGTTCTTTACGTGGTGGGCTTTTATATTTTTAATGTGTTTAGTTTTCACATGAGGGTAAAATGAACTGATTGGCAATTGCTTTGGCCTGCACTAACCGTAAGGTTTGACGTGTGTGTACTTACATATATAAAAAAACACTGAAATAATAATAATTCAACAGCTACAATACATTGTAATAATCACCGTGGCTGTACAGGCATACTGTAGACTAGGGTTTTGAGTTACAAAATAAAATGGGCAGTATATATAAAGTTCACGAGTAACACGGAGTAAAGCTGTGTATAATAAAAATTGTCTGTTTGTTTTTAAGTTTTCACGGCTCAATTGTTATACCTCTTTGAATAAAGTTTTCTTACGAGGTGGCTAATTAGAAATTATTTAGGGTTTTGGGAGAAGAACTTATATTATTATTTATTACATATAAGAACGATTTATGTAAAATTAAGCATTACTACATTACTTTTTTTAAATTACGTACATGTAGGTACCAATACAAATCTTTATACAGCTATGTTAAAATTGCAGAACTTTGTACTCTACGTTTCTTAAGTACATGGCTTCGTGCGGTATGATAGTAAATAGAAAAATCCTATATCTAAAATCTGACGCAAGTTTCTTAACAAATATTTGAGATACATAATGGATTAGCGATGTTGGCTGTCTTCTACTATTACCCGCGGGCGTTATGCAAACACACGCGGGGCCTTTGGCGGCTGCTGGCTCGATGGCCCACGGTGGACACGATTTTGTCTCGATAAAATATTTTGCATTGAACCTATGCTCTTTCAACCCTTAAAAGTTACATTTCAACCGAATCTCGGCTTTTCTGTTTGAAATAGACATGAATTGAATCCAATGTATTTTATTATTTAATGTTGAAGAGAGATTACATTCTATATATTGCAACACTAGTCAGGCTTGTCATCCAGTTGTGCTAGTCATGACCATGGTCGTCCGGTCATATCCACGCAATGAGTATAAAGTTTATATTGAGTATAAATAAAATAACAGAACATTCCTACACATTATATTTTTAAATATTAGATGAATAATTAACACAGATACACAAATAAGATTATTCAACTTCAAAAATTTACATTAGCATCATTGCTGTGTATATAATATGTCGACTTATTAGCAAGTTATTTGTATAAGCATGTGTGTATATTTTAATACTTTATCAGTTGTCTGGTCGCCAAAACACAGGCCTTCTCTAGCTTCGGATCGGATGGCCGTGTGTATACTCGTAAAAGTCCCAAACGATTATTATTATATGTCATATAATGTCAACGCTGGACGCGTTTCTCTTCACAACTGACATAAAGCATGTTAAGTACCATACGGTACGGCCACTGAATACAATATCTCTAAATGGACCAATTTAGCAACGTGGGAAGGTTTAAGGCCGTTTTAAAGGCTATTATCGAGGTTCGATGTTCAAGGCTATGTGATAACAGACAAAATACGATTGCTAACGAAAATATGTTATCAGCGCACTGAGGACCGACCGAACCGGCTCGGTGCTATTGCAGATTCAGCTTGCGCTTTATTGGTTCCTATTATTATGAGCACCTTAATTTAACTGGTGATTTGTTTGTATAAATACTTAAATCACTTACAATTTAAAAGATGTATATACTCAGCGGTTACTCGTAATGTACATGAAACATTTTAACGCAATGTAAACGTTTTACTTAGCCGGCGTCTCCAAAATTCACCTTCAAATTAAAATCGCCTTGATGACTAGAGCAAACTAGGGGCGCAAACGTTGACACATAATATTGACAATTATCAATCTGTATTGTCATTTTTGTTCTCAAGTTCACATAGAGAACTAGAAGGTTGGACGGTAAGTATGCACGGCGGCATTTATCAGACGAAATAGACGAGTTTGTCTTTATTTTGCGTCACTGTCAATATTGGTGTAGGCGAGCTGCGAGCGCGCACCGCCGCGCCGTGCCCACTGCACCGCCACTACTCTACCACTCCACTTTGAATCGTAGTAGAAGCTTCTGTACAATACTGAATATCTGTACTGCTTAGATCCAAGGACAAGATTTGATCTGATTTAAACGTATATCACAAGATATCAAAAGAAGTTATAGGCGAACAGTAGAAGTTACGTAGGTATGTGTGGTTATATTTTAGTGGTACCGGTGACGTTAGTGGTAGGTACCGATGGTTACCTTTTAAACGTATAGTTTTTTTCTTTATATATTTATATCTATGCATATTGTCATGCCTATTATCCGTACGCAAGGAAGATACTAAGGATTAATATATCAAAGGGTGGAATGAGAGATGAATATATCAAGGGAAAACATACGTACATAAGCAGGATTACTACATAAACATATACAGATAACCAGTATTTTTTTTAATAGCCGTAGCCTCGCGTTTAACGACAACCTTACCTGTTGGTAACTGAGAGAGAGGTAATGTAGCGCCCTTTCCTAGAAAGTGACTATTCAATTAATTGATATGTTCGGCACAAAGGTGTCTACGTGTCTACTAGATGTAGATGGTAGCTTGTGGTACGTCTAAATGCGTTGAAAGTGCAATGGACACGTGCACGGCGTGTTGTCGGAGCGCAATGAGCGGGAGGTTGTTGTACAAACACACAGAGAGACACGCTGCTGCCTCGCCTCGCCGGGGAGCTGCGCCGGGAGAGCTTGAAAGCGGATATTGTTGAAACTAAATGGTCAACAGTTTCGCATGACCTTTGGTGTTAGTGAACGTTTTATCTGTAGTGGTAGCAATATGTTCATATGTACATAAATATCTAACTGTACACTGCAGGATTTTTAAATTAAGGTTTCTTATTTTTGATAGAAGTTGCCTAGGTACCTATTATTTCGTTATGTTGCAATACCCATTGGTCGAAATGTCAAATTTTAAATCGAAAAATATATGACAACACCGTAGTATTAAAGAGTAAAGATACATTTATAAATTATTACTTTTTATCACAATGCTGTATTGGTATATGTATACAGAGAGAAATGTGTACTGACAATTTATCAGATTTTGAGTTCTTCCTTCGATTTTCAGCCGGATAGCTACATAATATTCTTTAAGGCCATCATACTGAGATAAGCTATTGTGTATGTAAGTTTGTCCGTTATGTAATAATACGAACAATTATTATTGTGGGTTCATCATGGATTATGGTTGACACATTCTTAGTTAATTCATGTCTGTGGAACGAAACAATTATAACAAATACTTAATGTGCTATCTCCACAGATATCACAACCAATAGTAGCTAGTATTATCAGCAAATGACGCAATGTACAGAAATTCTTTATCAAGTGAAGTATGTATGTGGTAGTATTGTGGAGAGTGTCCAGTCGCTCCGCCAGCATCCGACCGTGGCCGCGGCCCCCGCTGTCACTCAGCACGATTGATAGCGTCTCGGGGGACGTGCTCTGCGCAGGCCCCGCGCCTCCGCCCCCATCCACACGATTTTTATTTTAACCTACAATATACATTTACTAACCTATAATATACATTTAAGCTCAGTAAAAGGAGCGTGAGTTGCTCTCCTACCAAGTGGTCTGATGACCTGAAGAAGGCAGCGGGACGCAGCTGGATTCAGGAGACCCAGGACCGGAAGGAATGGCGCTGATTAGGGGAGTGACATTTACAACTAATAATATTATCCTATGTCAAACATTGATTGTGATGTTGCCTTAACGTAAAACAGATAAATTTTAATATCAGTTATAAAGTATATCTCATCGCCTATTCTCTACCTCTATTCTCATTCCTTATTCTGTCCTATCCTGGTAGATCGTAGAATTTTATAGGATGATTATGTGTTTATATGTATGTATACCGGCTTATAAGCCGAGGACAGGGCGCGATGGCGCTCATTGGGGGGAGGCCTATATCCAGCAGTGGTCTGAGAGAGGCTGATGATGATAATGATGTACCGGCTTGGCTCACGTATGATTTACGGGATGGCTTGACTAGTTAAACGTGGATGTATACTACACTCTTCTGCCTACCCCTTCAAGAAATACAGGCCTGAAGACCACCTATCATAAAGTCAAAAATGTTTTATTTCAAACATGCCTAAGGGTTACCCTACAACTGATATCTATGTTTAAGACGTAGCTGATCAGTGTAGGTATCGTCAAATGAGCAGATCCTGTTTTGGATATAAATTATTATAAGCAACAAGACATATGTATATACAATATACATATGTGGTAAAGTATAAATAATAATAACAACATACAGTATAAACAAATAACCACTAACGTAGATCTGATTTACGTGGCAAGAGTAGGTTTATCTCGTTTGTATCTTGAACGACATAGCATTTGGTATATACCAGTGAATGTCGGTGCTCCATATACTCTCGCTAACTCACCTTGGGCCTAAAATACTGTTTCACTGTTTCACAAACTACCACACAAAATACAGGTATTTTCCCTTTTTACTCAAACGGCCATACAAAATACTAGTGTTTTCCTTTTTTTTATTTTTAGCACAAAAAATGTATTTAAATTTTTATAAAACCTGCCACCGAAAAATTCAAGCATACCGCTTTACTATGTTACAGTTCTCTTTACCCATATTACATGGTTACACGTAAGTGTTACTAGATTTTTGTTTAATCTATCCATAAGTGGGTAGAAAGAGATCGCTTAATATCTGGCTTTGAAGCTGCCTTTTATACACCAATAATATAACACGATATTTGATTTAAAAGCTTTCGTCGAACTGCTATACAAAATAATATTACTTGCCGGTGCAAGGTTCCTGTTAATATTACTGACGATTTATTATAAAATAGCACCTTATGACTCCCTTTCTGGATTATTGGTGGTTCTGAGTTGATAATAGGGTAAAATATCTATGTACATATCAAGTGGCCAATGGGGCACGTAATAGTCTAACTTTGTGTATGTTTAATTTTCTTACAAAAACTTTGCTTTTGTAGGAAAATTATTGAAATTTCCAATTTTAATACTACAATTACATATACATAGATCCTCTGTTTGCTTCTGCCACTGATTTTAACTTTAATAATACTGTTTATGTGAGTCTAGTAATTAGAAGTGGTACGTGAGATACCTTAATGCATGTGGTCGTCATCAAGACTATCTTATTTGAGTTTAGCTGTATTTGTCTCACAGTCAGTATTTAACTGAAGGGTACGTACCCATCCTTATTACGAATATATTATATTATGGTATATTTGTTCAATTATGTATTACGTAATCACACCATCAACGGTACAAAAGGCGGATTCAATGTTTAAAAATTTTACCTGCCAGTGTATCTTTGGGTTAAGCAGAGGAACAATAAGGCAGCATGCCTGTAAGACCCAGAGAGAGAAAAAATATGATACCACTAAATGAAGTAAATTCTGTTTGCTATATTAATATACTATTGTCTTTAAAAATTGATACACAATGAAAAAATACATACAAAGCAAGGTACAACTATGTTGACCAAATAAGTAGTGACTGGTGGGAAAGTCAAAAGTGTTCGAAACCGGCGTGCTCGTAAGAAGATCGCGATGAAAATGGAAGAAGCAGGTTAGGCCCGTAAGGACAGAGACATTTGGCTGTTGGTGCTTTCTGCGTATTCTGTAACGGACGGGGTGTGATGATATAATAATAATATTCCATATCCACCAAAGCGTATGTCTTTGTTAGTGTGCATGACGTGTGGCCGAGGTGATTGGAGGTGTTATCGCATATTTGGACGCAGCGCGTATCTCAAGATGCGGCGCCGATAGCTGCGCAGATTTCAGATACGCTATCGCTACGTCACATCCGGGCTACGTGATTTCATCAATCTGTTTGCCATTCCTTATGGGCCTCGTACAAGCATGTTCGCGAACATTGCATGTTCCATTCATACCTCTTTCATTTTTTATAATTAGGTACTAGGTATCATATCATCGTCATCAATATCAGCCTATTCCAGTCTACTGCTGGACATGGCCTCTGCAATAACACGCCACTGAGTTCTCTTTAAATTTAAACTCTCGGTAAATATAAATTAGTTACGAATTTTTATTTTTGTAAAATAAATTAGATATATTTGACTATTTAAAAAATTTCACTTCCGAATTACTAATACGAGTTGTAGATGTCTACTTCATGTAGTTATTTTAATATGGTAATCACAGCCTACTAGGGGTACATTTCTATAGCATTCCATTATAAAATATCTAAGTATGATTTAATTGCATCCCTCTTAGTGACAACTAATATCACGTTCATTAATTGACTATTTGCGCTTGTAAAATCTTAATTTTTTTCCGCGATTAAAAGTAGTTTAAAATTCAAACAACATACTTTGTATTTTGGACAATTGTAGGAATCAATTTAATTATGTGTAACGTTAACTAAATCGGTTTACGCATTAATCGTTCCACAGTTGGACACGGGTCTTGTCAAAATATAAAAGCATAAGGCCACAGTTAGTTACGATAGCCAAGTGTAGGTTGTCTGTTTTAAATATTTATAATTGTTTATATATGTGTGTATATATGTTTGTATATATGTTTTTTGTATGTGCATTCTCTCCATGGGCGAGGGAGGCTCAGTGCTTAATTTTGGGCATAACTTTGAAGCTAATCTCCGTCGGACATACGTGAATGTGTTATTACAAGTAAATAAACGAGACGCCGTTTTATTTATTATATTTTGACAGAAATAAAGTGAAACGTACTTATGTTTATCTGAACAAGGTCAGCAGATAAAATCTACTAGCTGAAAGTAAGTATATTTGGAGTATCTGTACAATTGACAAATCTGGTAGGATAGGTGTGTCGCGTACATTATGTGACGAATGTGGCACTTGAAGTTAGATGTATTTTAATAAATGTAAGCTGTCATGGGCTTCGTGATATATTTACTCGCTTCAGTAGTTTGTTACATATTAAAAGGTGTGTCAGGAAAGTTGGTCATTTTAAGTCTCTCATAATATGCAATTAAATATATATGTATATGTATAATCAAATGTAACTGCCGAAAGAAATTATAAGTGCTGGAAATTTCTTGACATTACTTTTCAGTAATTTTCAAAGAGAATTACAAATATTATGCAACACATAAATAGTATTTGTATACTACGTAAAAGAAAAACGACATAAAACATAAGGAATTTCTTCGAGATACCCTTGCTGTAGGGAGCTTCCATTAAAGAAAGGTAAGAAAAATGCGCAAGGCGTACAAATATAATTGATTGTTTTAAACTAAAGTGAGAAATTACAAGACAAATACACAAATATTTGTTATGGCGGGTATCTGACTCATAACATCCAGCTGAACAGTATAGGACACTAACCACCAAATCTACAGGCAGTTAATTATAATAGTTTGTATATACATATCTTCAAAATCTTGTTAAAGTAGCGATATGTGAGCCTCCTGTAGAAGAAAGTAACCGGACGCGGTCGTTATTAACTTATCGTGCACATGCAAAATGTGGAATGAGCTTTTGTCTGAAGTTTCCCCGGAGCACTATGATTCGTCGTTTACCTTGGGTGCCAAAGCTCAGGCCAAGAAGCAGAGAACTTTTTGCTTCTTTAAGCTCCCTGCGTCTGCTTCTTATTCCAATCAATCTAAAATATTACATTAATAAATAATGTCTTCTTCTTTCATAAAATAGTTGCATAGCAGATATCACTAGTTAGCGTTAACACATACAAATGGCGCATCATACATAGCTGAATTCTCTGGCTTTTTTCTTTAACATATTTTGGTATACAATGAAGTATAATAATTATATTACTACTATACTATAACATGGGTTTCTTCAAGAAACCCGCAAAGAGAGCTCTCTTTTAAAGCTGCATTGGCCACTTCTCGGGCGTTGCAGATGTCCATAGGCGACGATGATCGTTTAACATCCGGTGACCCGTTGGTCTGGTTATCACGCTGAATATAAAAGCCGGTGAGCGGCTGCGTTAAAAAAAAATTGTCGTTGTTTCCGCATAAAGTCGAAAATGTGTAGGAATACGCGCTTATTCATTCGATCATCATAGTGTTAGCTGAAGCACAGAACACGTACCGTGCTGAGATGATCAACGCGTAATGTGTGCGCTGGCCATCCATCACCTTATCTTTGTAATTCCGACGATAGTGGCCTATCTGTCTAGCGAGCACCAACAGCCTTGCCTATACATTCCATTTTCAAAAATAATTTCGTTCCACGCACCATACAACAACGTAAAATTCTTTCTATGGTTGATTATTCATATAATATATTGTACAATAACAGAACGCCGGATAGATTGTAAAATCGATTAAAATGCACGAAGTATAAAATATATATAAATAAAAATATTATAGCAGAGAATATTTAATGTGAAAATGTATGCTTATTCAGTTTTATTGCAAAAAAACAAAATATGATGCAAAGTAAAACTAAGTTAACTAACAATAAGTAAAGTTCAATTAAAAACACTGCATATAAAATTTACGTTAACGGTTTAAAGTGTAGGTTTATTTCAATATTTATTATTAAAATTTTATATGAAACAAATATAGTTCGTGCTAAAATAATTATATATAAAAAACCTGAAACCAATTACACATAATCGATTAAAATCAAAATCACACGTAGAAAAGCGAGCTACCTACACACATTATTATCTTAGTGGATCGCTTCATGAACCTAATTTATCGCGCCTCGATACATAGTTGTGTCACGTCTGCTGCGTTTATCTCGCGACTGAGATGTTACATTTAATTGATTTATTGAGTGTTGACAGTGTAAACTGGACATGCATCCGGACTTACTCCAAATATAATAAATTACACACCGCCGATAGCGGCCGTCGCCGGTGATCGATTGACAAACCAAATCGACTCGCCACATGCATCCAATATGGCCGCCGCACTAATGTCAAACTGACGGCTCTATTGTGCGCGACATTGTTAAGTAAATTTCACCGTTAGGGTAGTCTCTTGATTTTTCTTGATAAAATTTCGAAATAGTCTTTGTATTTGGAATAGTCCGGGTCGATGGGTATCGATGCATAATTATGTACAATGTGTTACAGAAATGATCGATCTATGTTCACGGAGTGTGTTAGTGGATTCTGACGTTTAAGGGACTTTTTTTTCACGTTGAGAATTCGAAGTATCATTTACTGTATAACTATTGTTGATAGTGAATAATCTAATCGATAAGAAAAATATATCCTCATTATTATTTGGTGCAAATGATCGATTTTATAATTATATGAATGTATATAATTATGTACTTTTTATATGAATGTATAGATGAAAGCTTTATTGGATCTCTCGTGTGATGAAATTTTGGTTAGTTGCTCTGGTCATTTCGAATGTGTCATCAACGTTTATTACATTGAACACGTGACAATGTGCTATTTCTATAATATTATTTAACTAAGCTAACACTAAAAATATGTATTTACATTAGATATAAGAAAATTGTTACCGGTCACTAGTGGCTAATACTTTACAGGCTGCAAGCCTGATGTAGTACCCGTTTTATCAGCTGTTTTGATTTTTGTTTTTTATGGATCATTAATATTATTACTTTTTTTTACAATAGGTGTTAAGTAACGAAGGTTATTCATAATGGTGTTTTTTTTCTTTTCTGCTAATTTCACAATAAGCATTATAAATATTAGTAGGTACCTAATCTGTATAAGGGTTCGTTTAACAAGTATATTATAAAAATAAACGAAATTCAAATGATACAAAACAAATAATGTAAACTATAAAACACATTTTTTTAATAAAAAGTATTATATAAAAAAAACAATTTCATAATTTATGAATGATTGACAATGTTACTACCTTTTTTCATATTTGAGCATGGCAATAATTCCCGTGTATTGCGTTGTTGTCTACAGGTCTCATTGTCTATAGCTTTATCATTGTTGTAATTATTACGTACACAGACCTACCGAAGAGTTATAGAGCGATATATCTATGTTTCGTTACTTATAAAACTGTTACGTGTACGATGTACACTAACAATTTAATTTCATACCAGCTGTGCTTGCAACTTCGTTGCCGTGGGTTTATTGCATTTTATTGGTGTTTATTTTTTTTGTATGGAAGCCTAAAACTGTTTCTAAAATAAAAATATCCTAAATTACTGCTCATAATCGGTTCAGCCGTTTCGAAGATTACCCAGAATAAACAGATAGACAGACATAAATTGTGTTTCTGTTATATGTACCGTACCTATATATCGTATGTACTTTAATATGCACCCTTTAAAATGTTAATATTTTGACATTACAAACAGACACTTCAATTTTATTCCTATGTTCAGATATAAACATATTTTTTTAACGTCACCAATTTGGTAGAAGCTGAAAAGAATGGAAGCCAAGCTAATCGGAAGGGCCTCGACCGATAGGCAGCTCGCGTCCGCGGTATCGGTATCAGCCGCTCGGCAAATACCAATCTGCTGTCAACTTTGGTCCGATTGAAATAAACTGATTTTATACTGCACATCATTTTATATATGTATTTCGTTTAAAAAACCTTCATTACAATATTACAATATTATATTACATAAATACAAAGTCCATGAAATTTTGCAATGAACCTTAAATTTCAACATTAATATACTTAGGTTTCACTAAGAGCAAATTATGTCCAGCCATGGACTATGATGTGAGACCCACTACGGAAATTACTCGTGTACAATTTTAATTTTATTTATCCTTTTCTTAAAATAATACTTTTAGCCGGCGGTTGTACTGTCCGCTGCGGCACTATCGATGAGTTATTATGGACTATCGGTTTGTAGTGCACAATAAAAATCCAACCAGTGCCCCTGCTGGCCACGATAAGATACGTCTAGTGATTTTCAAAATGCTAACAAACGAAATCGCGTGGTACGTACACCGGACCTGTCTAATTTGCGATAATCAAAGATAAATCGAGGACAGGGCGCTTTGGCGCTCATTGGGAAGGCCTATGTCCAGCATGCTGCATGCAGCAGCTGATGATGGTGATGATGATTATGATGAAGGATAAACATATTGCGTCATTAAAATAAAATTTTCATTATATCTAGTTGCATTAGATCTGTCAACCCCTACTTGGCTAGTGTGGCAGATTGCGCCCTTAACCCTTCTTAATATGAGAGGGGAAACGTAAGAAGGTTTATAATGACGATGATGAACTAGTGGCATAAGAACAGGATGATAACGCTGTCGTTAACCAGTTTTAAGCATTAGTAGTTTATTAAAAAATAATACAGCAATAATAAAATCTCGGAACCATTTCGCACACGGTCATAAAATTTCTCCCAAACGATGCAAATAATTTTTTTGTGTACCCCAGACACGAGTAAACTCTATATATGTATATATTTCTAAATAAATATTAATATGGAATATTTTTAGATATATATACGTAACATACAATCGTACATATAAATAAATATTTGTCTTGTGTGGGAACCGAATTTATAAAGTACGTTCGGCAACTCCCGGCGACAATGAAAATTATCTTAAATGTGTTGGTGTTGAAAGTTAAATAATATTTAAATCAATTGTTTTTAAGGGTATGTTACTTGAAAGTATAAAAAAATTAGAATAATTGCATTTTACAATAATATAAAATACAATTTCAATTTTTATAAATGCCTAACGATTTCCCCAAAAAGTGACTACCAATATACCAAAGAGTTTCAAATAACAACCGGTAATAAAGTAACTCAATAGATAAATTTAATAATTCTTTACCGAAAGGAGTGGTTCTCGCAATAATATAGAAAATTAGACCAAAATCGCAGACTAAGAAAACAAATAGATGCAATAAAAAAAATGTAGCTAATGGTTTTGCAATTTCCTCAGCTTTAAAACAGAGTGAGCGTATTACTACACAAACCACAGCCAACGGTACGGTCGTAATTAACAAAACAGTAGTCATTCTCACGGCCGAATCAAACGACATGTCCCCAATATTCAGTATAATAATTAACATCTCATCAGCTTGTATGAGAGCGATCGATGTATACGCAAATATGTACATATCTTTCACTGTGTCCACTTCTTCTTCGTTCCTGAACAGGTATATATCACCAAATGCTTTAATTGAAACGCATAATGTCCAAAACGGTATGGCTAATTCCATACTGCATATAACTTCATTGATCACGGTGTCGCAAGTCATCTTACGATCCTCTGAATTTTCTGTCACTTCCAATAGGATTAAATGGAGGATACTCGACATTATATGTTTCATGGATAAACTGTCGTACACTTTGTTTTTCCTTTTCGATGACATGAAGTTGTAGATGCACAGTATTATCAACAAAGATATAGATACAACTACCACTGTCGCCACCTTTTCAATTCCATCCGTAAGGGATTTATAAAAAATATCATCAGTATCATTTTTAGTACCATTATCCTTGCTGTTGTATCTTGTAAAATTATCATAATAATCACTTTTATTTGAACTGACGTTCATATTGACTTTTGCTAAAGATATTATGATTTTTTTTACATATATAACCGATTTTGACACTCACGATATAAACGAGTGTTATCGCAGCTATACACTAAATGGAATGAAAAGCGCGGTGGGCAGTTAGTGTTTAATAAATGTGATTGTTTTAATTAAATTTGTTTTAATTAGTTCTAATGTGTGCTAAAGTTTTCATAATGGCTGATAAAACTGTCGATAATAAACGATAGATATGTACATATTTAACCTTCTCGGTTTTATGTAATGAAATGATCAATATAATTTACATTGCAATTGTATTTGTTATGGCCGTTGTAAGGAACTTTTTGTGTCTTTTTCTTGTTGGACATGGATCTGCTCTCAGAATATTTAGACAAAAGGTCATAGTCTACTGCATTGACCTTTAACAAAATTTATATAATGTAACATCACGTCTGTATCTCCCCAAAGTGGTAGACAGAGAATAGTAGTGCACTCCCAAGTTTTACCAGTTACATTTACGTCCTTCTATGGAATAGGGGACGAGCCTTTTGCCATCCACCGTACTCAAATTCAGAGTCAATGCTGTGACTAAGAATTTAAAGTTAGAAAAACCCAATAGTACCCGAGTTGGGAACTGAACCTAGGATCTATTGCTCAGTAGTCGCGTTCGCAACCACTTGAGCAACAACGCAACCAAAACATTAGGTACATCTAATCTCAAAAATCTAAATAATTTCGTAAAGTTACGTCCGTGCCACATTTTCATCCTCAGGATTCTTGGAGAGGAAGGATGATTTTTAGCTTATTACGTTGTCCCTGGTCTTCCTATTGTAAAATTACATATTGCTACTATAAAATTCGTGGATCAATTAATATTTTAGTGTTTTATTGACATTATCAATGCTTGTTAAAAGTGAATTCGCTAACCCGACTTGTTTTTCCATAACATCATCGTCATTCATTACCCTTTGAAACTTAGTATTGACTGCAGTCATAGATAACACGCGCGGTGACGGCTGTTCTGATTGGTACAATTCCTGACAATAATTGGCATTTTAACCGCTTCATACGCTATATTTTAGCAGAGAGCAAATTGTACTCTTAAACACTACAAGCTCAAATTGAACTTTCTTAACGTAAATAAGCGGACAATATATTTTATTCGACTGGTTCCAATAAATGTGTCGTTTGAGAATATAATCCGTGATACCGTAAACAGATAATGGCCTAATTGACTACTGGCTGTTCAGAACTCGTTTGTCGATGGTTCCGTATGCAATGGTGGTATTTGTGAAGTTACACTGTCTATGAATGGGTAATGGTTCTTAAATTAGAGGTTATGTTGTAATTTAGTACCTATTAATACTAGCGGCGATGAGCCGCGTGTAGCCATGAGAGATCATTGATGAACATAAGGAAAAGAGAGAAGAAGAAAGGGAGGCCTATGCTTGGCAATAGACTGACGGGTGAGTATGTCGGAGAATAATTTATTATTTGTTGCGTAACCAGCAACTTAGACTTTTCCACAAATATATTGACGAATTATTTAATGACTTGAAGACTCTCTTCTGGAGTCAAAATTCAAAATTTTTTATTGAAAAATGTCTAGTTTTTTGTGAAAAATGACCAGCTTGGTATACGTGGTTTCGTTCCGAACCTACTTCAAAATATATGTATATATACCTACTGTTGCAATCACGGTTGGTAAAACTTTGAATGAGAAATTGCTTCCTGGTAAACTGTCCGGTTATGATTGAAAAAACTGAATATTGAGCTCAGTGGCGTGTTACGGGAGAGCCGATGTCCAGGCGGAAACTGGCTAATGTTGAGGATGATTTGTATGGTTCTATTATCGAATAGTGCTAAGAGTTTCATTAGCAAGTAATAGTTGTTCTAAAGATCTTGTTCAAGGTTGGTTATAAATGACCATGGACGATAGCGCCTGCTGGTGACAGCCGCCTGGTCGTTTTTTATTTCCTTCATATCAAATTAATATACGTATGAAGCAGCCGTTTAACGTTCTGTTAACGGAACTCTAAGTGAAGGTTATTAATGATTTATTCAACGTTATTAATATACGATCGGCTTCCTCCCACGCCGCTTGGTCCGTATAATCTGTCCGTCCGTCCGTCTGTTGTATCTACGGAACCATGCAGCGGAGACAATGGGTTTATCTCCAGGAATGCGACTATCTCGTCAACCATGTAGGTTAAATGTTCAGGAACGCATTAATATTATTATAATGCTCTTACTCTACATCTTATAACCTAAACCTAATGATAATTTACACTCAAGAAAATATAGTTAATATATTTGGCATTGGGTATTTTTTACCTACCTCATAAGGGACCTAGCATGACGGTACATACTTAAAATACGAATAAATCAAATTAATCAATTATATTTATTAACCTATTTCTTTATTATTGGAAATAAATCTGAGGTGATGATATGATAAGACTAATTACATTGAAAAACAGATGATTCATCTATCGCACTTTAAATCAATAAAAAACAGACTACTATATAAATACTATTAAATACACAATAAACCATAAATACTATGGAAATATTAGTACCTATATAAGGTTAAAATAGTAATTTAAAATGACGCCAAAACGACCGCAGTTAGTGAAAGACTGCGTTATTTAAGACGCCAGGACACAAATGCAGTGATAGCTTTACTAAGGGTAGAGCTGCCGAGTGTGAGAGTCGCAACTGCCGTAAGCCGCAGCCGCACCGCTAACTCTCCATGTTGAAGCAGTTGCACACACTATTATTGATATTAGAGTTATCAAACAAGGGGTCATTACCAGGGCGCGTGAGGGTTCGTGAGGGGTCCCGGTTGCGTGCCAGATCGCGCGATACGTTCCCGCCGCCCGTAATCGGTTTACTGGGCCTAGCTGCTTTGGGGTGTGGTGCGAGGTGAGTGCTGAACGGATCCAAGTTAAAATGAAAGATATATCCAACGGTTTTTTTATTATACAGGCTGACATAGACGTAAACACACCATCTGATGGTAATTGGTCAACGTTGCTTATGGACATTTGCAGCAAGGGCGTGCGGTGACAAGCTATGAAGATTGTGAAATGTGCTTGGATGATGAATTGTGGTATGGATAATGCAATGAATGGTAAATAATAATATACATATTATGTGATTGTTAATAGCACTATTTTTCCGTTTATAAAGATATAAAAACTGTACATAATCGAATCCGGAATAAAGATTTTATCAACGATTACTGATACAAGTTTTCACAAGTGTCATAATCTCCTGTGTCAAAGATATTCCTTATCTCCTCGTATTTTTAACCTGGCGGATCTTCCACGATGTGATTTCTGTGCGTTTCCTTATACACTAATTATTTATATGTATCAAGCTTATACATAAATCTATTTATCTGAGCACAGTATTCAAAGGTTATTTATTTAGTTAATATATAGGTATTTGTAGAAAAAATGTAATACGTTTAATATTAATTCCATAACATTATCTTTCTAATGTTACTTATTTATTTACTGTTTATTGAATGTTCAAGAGTAACAAAAGACGAGTATTGTAATCACTGACATACTCCAAAAGTAAAGAATGTGAATATTGATTTATCAAAATTGTAATCCGCTATCGCTTAAGACTTGGCACTGCGATCAATTTTGGTGACTTGCAAGCGACGGTTATTAGCGTACCCGGTTCCAATTCTAATGGCTTTACACTTAAAGCTCTCTTATACAATCACTTGCCTATGAAATTAGCTTACACCGTTGAAGTATTGCAACTGCTTCTGTTCAACATAAATAAGGACACATTTCATTATGCATTGATAATAATATATTCAAAATTCTATTAATAATAATAATAAATATATTTCTATTAAATGGTGCCCAGGCGGCTGATACGGGATGATTTCTAATTACATATGGAAGTAAAAAAAATTATACTAACAGAATTATCTCATTACACAAGGTTTTTAGGTTAAAATACTTAGAGGTGGTCTCCTCCAGCTTATGACGTCGCAGACTATATTGTACTATATTAATCTGCATATCCGTACACGAAAATGACTGTGTCCGATTTTTAAGAATAAATTACAAAAAAGCCGCCAGCACGCAATTGTTGAGTGTCTTATGGTTGATCTGCACTATATTTTATAGAGTAGCCTATAATAGGGATTGCTTTTTTAGTTAAACGGTATGGCAAACAGACAGACGGCCTATCTGATGGTAAGTGATCACGATCGGTAAGGCAGTCTACAACATCACAGGCTGTAGAAGACCAGGTCTAAGTACTATAAACCTAAAGCCTTCGTATAATGATAACTGGTATTTATTCTGTGTACGTGTAAGAGGTACTCTGTGTAAGAGGTGTATTCTGTGTATATGTAAGAGGAGTTACCGTTGTGTGGCATGTTAGGAAGGAGCTTTTGACGGATACCTACTGAAAATACGTATTCTAATGAAAACGTAACAGATAGACAAACATACGTAGTTAATAACCTGCTTTATAATATACAAAGTGTACATTGAGTACACAGTACGATAGTGAGAGAAAGAGTGTGAGAGAGTTAGAATATTGATAGAGACACTTTTCAAGCTATTGGAACATCCATATTTCCAAAATTGTCAAATAACTAACTTATTGTTACAGAAGTAAAAGCCTTAGTTTCTAATTACAAGTATGAAATCTATAGTTAACATTTTTAGATTGCTTTGATCATGAAAGGCAAATGATGACTCATTCGCTAAGTCTCTATCTAGAGTCACCTTTTTTTAATACGACTATTGACTTAATGAGAATGTCTGCAATTTTTATATCGAGAGTGAGAGTGTTTTAATACCATTCTAAATGTAAACACAATTTATTAGAGTGCAAAAAGTTTCATAAAAAATTATGTCCATAATAATTCAACTCTACACTCTCGTAAGTATATTAAGTACGCGATGGTCCTTTACAATATTTATATTAATCAAGTGTAACACATAAATGCTACTCATGCGTTATCATCAACCGTTTTAGTTGTCCATTGCTGGAGACAATTCTCCGTGTATGTATATTACAATATGTAAAACTTAAATCACAAAATGATTTTCGTGAAACATATCATCATTATTGCATAGGTTTTGGCCTTAACGTGAATGTTCATTATAATCGCTGGTCCTTATTTAATTATACCAGAATACTCTATAGGACATTTTCCATTCCATCCCTTAATGTAATTATTGCTACATGTAAAAAGGACCTTGCTATCGCGGTACTGGACGCTATTTCCGTCGTAGCTCCACCGGAGTAATTTTAACGTGCTGATTTATTTTCAATAAGGTTTCATTCAATGAATTTTTTTGTAAACATTTATTTATGATAACAAAATGTTATTAATTACACGTAAAATTATACGTAAAATCAAATTATTCAATAGTTTA
>DWME01000766.1:0-29824 GCA_018244795.1 Parelbella ahira ahira
GAACCGGCGTGCGTGTATGACAAGAGTGATGAATGTAAAATAAGTCTGCATGGATAGGAAAATTTGGCGCTTGGTGCTCTCTGCCTACCTCGTAGGAGACATGTCGTGGTTATATAATATAATGATTATATAAATAACAATAATATGTGTGTGATGATTACGACTAGGAATTGGTACTCTTGGACTGGTACAAGAAAGGGCCAAGTTTGAGGACCTGCTAGTTAAAATTCGTTGGAGGAAGCGACGTTCGAAGGTCGAAATTTAGAGATGTCTAAACGTAAACAGACAGTAAAATTTCTTAATACATATGTATTATCGTTTCTTATAAGATATAATTTCATCATTTTCAAATCACCTAAAATATGAGGTACAGAGAGACTTCTCTAAAATTAATATCGATTATAACACACGTACCTAAATATGTAAATGAGCATAGAGTTACTGTATGAACTATAATGTACAACAGATTGTGCTAATACGGGTGTAGGAACGTGAAGAGGCGCGGTAGAAAGCCGCGCGCGATCGCGTGCGCGCCCGCCGGCAGTTCCGCTACACATGCTGAAGATGCAATAGATATAGTTTTTACATCGACCGCAACCATTATTAATGGTATCGTAATTATTTGTTAATTAGCTTAATATTTTTTTTTGCAAACGTTAAGTGACTTAACAATCGAAACGAATTCTTGTATGTTGCCGAAATCCTAAAACGTATTTTCGTGTAGATACATTGGACGATATTTGACTAACCATTTTCAGGTATATTATTAAGGAGATGAGATTAGAAATTTAGGAGGGTGTACTATAGTCTGTCATAAATAATCTTTAAATGTAATTTTCTCCTAGTCATTGGAAATTTTTAAAGTAGGTACAATTGGATTGTCGAACTTTTGTTACTTAAATTCAATAGGTTAAGGGATATTACGGCAATATATTTAGACGACTACCGGACTATTCTCCCACTGGAAACTATTCATCGTCGCCGTTATAGCATTGTATTGGAAATTTAGAATCTAATTAAAACCATAGTATACAATTGCAAACTCTAAATCACAAAGTAAGGTGTAATTCTAAGGCTGTTTAATGACTGTCGTTTATTGTCGACGACGAGAGATAAGTCAGTGTTTCAAAACACAATATATTGTCCGATGTTATTGTGTTTATAAAGAGGAATTAGGAAGTGCGTGGGTACAGCTAAGGGAGATTTATGCGTCGTGCACATTTACTGCTGAGCGCCGCCTCGCTGTTATGCCAGGCGGCGTGCGGGCGGAAACGGTGTATGAAGCTGAGGAAGATGACATTACGTACAGGACTGTGATTTTACAAAAATGGGTTATGATTTTAAGGATAGACTCTATCTGTAGTGCAGTTAATGCTGTGTATACAGCATTTATTGGTTAATGTAGCATTTTATTCTACCTGATATCGCAACGTTTACATCGAATACAAGTACTCGTAATTGTATAGAATTACAATTGTTTTTAAACACACGTAAAGCTTCAGTTCCACTCGGTTTATACCAATATTGAGCGATAATTTCAGTCCACACAGTAATCACTCATCATTGATAACAAAAGTGTTCTTGCCAGCGGGGGTTCATGACATTCAGTTGACTCACTGATGTACAGTCGGTGTGTTAGAACAAAGTGTCCAGCCGTTATCCAAAGACGCTCTGATCAAAGAGCTCGGTTGAATAATGAGCTCCACCGGTTGAGTCGGTTCGTTGATCCCCTCTAGCGCCTTATTAGCAGTCGCCGCGTCAACTCACTCTTCAGGCTTCAGTCGTCCGTCATAAGTGACGTTTATGACATTCTTACACAAACAGGTCGAACGCTACATGACGTGGCGTATTTGTGTATGAATGGCCACCATCTAAATATGTTTGAAAAGTGAATAATGAATGTCAGAATATTGCCACGACGGGCCGGTTAAAGCAATCGGAAACAATCAGCGGTTGGGTAAAACAAAGAAACGAAAATAAATTCTATACAAATAGTTCGTACATCCTATTTGTTTAAGTGTAGTTAGGCAAAAAATGTTACAGACCCTCTCCGCTGCATACAAAGCAACTGAGTATGTTTTTTAAAATTGTTATAACAATATGTATTACGTTTACACCAATATGCTTATTCGGAGCTGTACGTACTGTACTAATGAGGGGAGATCGCAAAGCTTAAAGAAAGGTCAATTTAACTACTTGATAACTACAACATGTGTCCAAGCCATGAAGATAATAGCTTGAAACATTCAGATGTGATTATACACTAATCATTTATTTTTGCCCATAAGGAACACTTTAAAACGCTCTATGTCTTGGTCTCTACATTTCACATCCTTCGAATATTAGTAAACATACGTGATCGTCGCAGCTTCTTAACGTATAAAAAACAGGTAGTTTTTATTGCAATACTCCAAAATTCAACAATTTCATAAAGATTTTGCGCGTGTCCTCGAAATTGCGACACGACTTCTCGCACAGCATTACCCGGGAAAGGTACCGTCCACATAAAAACATGTGTTAACTCGAAAGCCAGGCGCTGGGACAATTTGTCAACGCCAATGTGACAGCTGTGATTTATGTGGAGATGTAGTCTCCTTTGATTTGGGAAAGTAAAAAAGATAGCAAATTACGCATTCAACATAATACGCCTCTTAATTTAGTTGGTAGGCATTTTCAATGATATTATACTAAACGAACAATTTACCTTTAACTTCTGTACAAATAAACTTACATATTAAATTAGTTACTGTATCGTTCCGGATATTATTCGGGAACTCTTACAATCTATTCATGTCAATTATAAGAATTATGAAAGTCATTGAATTCTTTCTTAATGTAATCTAATTTTATAGACTAAAGTGAAAGAAGTGTATCACATAGAACTCTATTTCTCGCATTCAGACAACTAGTATCCTCATACAAATAACTTCTATGTAATGATAGCCGTCCACGCAGTTAGCCGATTGAAAATAAGTCGAACGAGATCCTAATATCAGGCAATATATCATAACGCAAAAGTCGTCCATCAAAACAGTTGAAACGATACTAAAACGTAACAATAAATCAAACGCGCGACTTTTAATCGCTCGTTGGCGGTAAACGCCTGCGCGCCTGTAACTTTCTAAGCTTGTAATATTTACATGTAGCGACAAGTCGTCTACAAGATAAACCGACCAAACGACTGTCCGACCACCAGATACCGACGAGTGGTTGAAAGGAAATGCCTTCCCGATTATTCATGGACTTTCTCAGCGGAGACGCGCGCAGCAAGACAGCTCGAACCCGCGTGCCACCTTGAAGCGTACCTTACGTTAAATCCTATTATTCAAATATAGGGTTGTCGCATGCGAAATGAAGTTTATTATGCTGAAAGGACCGTGAGCATGAGGCAAGAATGTAAACTTGCATATACCAATATTATTTATATATATGTAATTGTAAGCTGTATCGAAATCATAAAAAAGATCTTAATGCACAGGAGACTAATTGGTAGATATTCACGTATTTGTAAATGCCAAATATCAAAGTATACCAAATTAATGACTAAGTACATAATGCAAAGTTAAAACTTAAATTAATAATAACTAGCACGATCTAACTCATCTTATACTTTATTTTAGTTTTCTATCTAATTTTCAATTCTATCGTCATTGAAATGCTTTGTGATGACTGAAATTTACCAATATGCTCGCAAAACAGAGTCAGCATCACCACAGCGCTGAACAAAGTAGTTGTATTCATTAAATCATCTTTCATTTGTTATCTTTATCGATATTAAATAAGCGGTTTTATTCAAACTCTACATGACTGTATACTATCTTAGTTCAACGTAAGTAACTTTTTTGCAGCATCTTTTTAGTGAAATAAAAGTTTTAAACAGTCTTTATAAATTTATCGAAACGTCTTCTTGTGACATATTTGCAATAAATTTGTAACAAAGACAAAAATTAATGTGTGGCGGCATTTTCCTCCACCAACTCTGGACGGATGATCATGATTTATGGTAAGTGGAAAATTTATCCGCCAGAAGTCTACAATAGCTAGATCGATGTTGTGACAATAGTACTAGAAAATTATATTCAGTTCTTACAGTCAACCCTTACAGATTACACAGCTTTTTAACAAAACGGTAGCTTTGTTCAAGGACCAGTTGTTTCATGATATAAGTTGTAGATACTTTGAAATCAACAAACGAATGTACCATGCGCCTGATCGTTGTGAGACGGCAATGCGGTGATATGAAAAATACCGTTTACTTTTTAGTAAGGCGTAATCCAACGAATGCGGTATAAAAATGCATACTTAAAAATAATGTTACATATAACATTTTGTATTTTAGGGAGTTCCATAACTCTATTTTCATAATTTAGTACAAGAGGTAACTTTTATAGTGTTCTAAAAACTGTAAATGCACTGAGCAAATCATGTGCCATGGATCCACAGATTTTAATTAATAATTAAGTGTACAAATTTATTTATTTTAAGGAAAATTATAGAGAAAATCTTCAACATACTATTTAGAAAACAGAAAGAATATCATACTCGGCACAGACAAATAACAGACAAAGTTAACAAAAATTAATACATTGTGATTACCACACATCGTGCGGGAACTCTATGAAGATGTAGAGTTGGTCTCACCGTACATTTGTATTGAAGACGTGCCACATTAGTCATTCAGGACACGTTCTACTCGTTTATTAAAATATGATATTTATTTAATTTTGACTGTCTGTTTATGATGAATAAAATGAAGTGAAATGCATAAATGAAAAAATCGAAAAGTAAAAATACCACTTTTACTTTTGCTTATATATTTTGTTATGACAAATTCGCATATCATAATTTAAAAAAATATTTATTTTTAATTTATTTAAATACCACTTATAATTGGCAATTGAGAACACGCTGAATGTTCACCTTAAAAGATTAGAAATTTGTTTACATAAGCATGTAATATACAAATGTAGATATCAATGTACGAATACGTACATATTATGTGTAATATAGCACACGTGTTATTCATTCCGTTGCTAAAAGCGAACTGACTGGTGCGGAGTCGCGCAGTTGAATGACAAGTGCAAGGCGACTCGAGATGGGGTCAAATACATCACTCATTCCATCTACAGCGTGTTGTTTTTATACAGCGGTTGGTATTACCCTGTCAAGTAAAGATGGCTTCTGCTTTAGTTTTGAAATAGTTTAAGAATACTACCATCATATTATTATACTAAATTCTATAGTTACACCACAAATAAGATTTTTATACATTTGTCAATATGTGATAGGTATTAATATTATCAAAATTATGTATTTTATCACATAAAACGTTTGTTTATAATCATTAATAAAATGAAACACGTTTCACGAACAAAAAAGTAGGAACTTGTAGAGCATGTTTAATATACCTGTACAATCAGTTTTATTTAATATTATAATTAAAACGAATTAGTATTTAGTAGATATACCATAGATTTATTCCAGTTTTACCACAGAATCCATAGATATGAGAATATTATATTTATTAACTTTAGTTAATTGTAATTCTCTCCTGTCAACTCCAGTAATTTACTGCGTTTGCACCGTATATTGCTCAGTACGGCAAATTATGAGGTAATGTTGGAGACGTTCACCTTTTGTGTACGCCAATATTACTTAGATACTCGGAATAGTAGGTGATTACATACGTTAACATCATGATGTCTCGGAGCTCGCTTCTGCGCTGCTCCGACGTCGGCTGAAGACCAACCACAACAAAAACAGCACCGCGGCGAGGTAGTGCACCCATTCTGGTATGGACAGCTCCACTGCGGCCGTGGTACATCTAGGAGAGTAACGGTGGTTGCAGCGCGCTGTTCCTTAGGGCGCTACATGCGGTAACGGCATCGAACGTGAAAATATGGTGTGTTGGACTGTTTGTGTTATTTTGTGGAGATTTTCACCCATTAAATATATAGTATTTACATAAAGCTCTGATTTGTACATAAAGAAAAATTTGAACAATGTCTTTTATTTCATTATTTCACTTGCTAAGTAATCTTTAGAGAAATAAATGTTGTATAACAATTTATGTACATTTTTAACCACTATTATTGTGTAAATAGTTCGGATTCGCTTGTATTTTAAATTCAATTATACACAATGGTCATTTAAACACGCATTATAAATGTATTCACGCAGCGTTTTCGTTTGAGGTATGTACAGAATCGATTTTTATGTAGATCCCATTGAGTGAATAACTTTTAATAAATTACTTCTATAAATGCTTAAATATTTAATATGTTATTTATTTTTTTATATGTTACATAATTTTTATATATGGACCGATGATCTTAAGAAGGCGGCTGGTAGTGGCTGGATGAGAACTGCGGAGGATCGATTGTTCTGTCACACCCTGGGAAAGGCCTATGTCCAGCAGTGGAACGGAAAAGACTTACTTGATGATAATACTATCTAATATTTATTTTACGATCCGTATATTTATTTGCGTGTAATTAAAATTATTGTGGTACTATCTTGATAGTAATGCATTACGCAGTATTTCACGCATTAACTGTCAATATTATTATGTTCAAAGTCAATGGTACCATCTCAATTCTACTGTATAATAGCGAACGTCGCGAAAAAAACATCAAGCTGTATACTCTTTGTGGGCGTTGGTTGCGTATTGCAGAGAGATTGGATTGTGAATGAATAACGAACTTGACTCTACGCTCGTATTTAAGTAAACGTACGACTTGATACTTTTTACTCTACCAAAAACAATTGCAAAACGTAATGCCTAGTACTATTCAACACGAATAACGTTATGAAAATATAGTTTGATCAAGGGCAATAGAGCGGGAAAAATAGGTAAAGAGGGTGGTGAGTTTTACAGTAGAGAACTGAACAAGGATTCGTTTGACTTCTATTTAATTCAGTGCATCCATCGATTAAAGCGCAACGAGCGTTACTACACGCAGACAAATTTATTGCTTGCACGTTTGTGTGCCGATGGAGAAGTATTGCATCAGAGATAAACACAAGAGCTAGCGCTCGTTTGTATTAGATAATATCTTCGAAGTCGCGGCTTCGTTTAACTTCTGGTCGTAAATAAGTTTTGTTCAAGCTTACGTAGCGTTTTGGAAATTAATTTAATTTTAATATTACGGAAATCGATAATTAAATAACAGACGCTATTTAATCGTGTAATATTCATATACCTACATATATGTTACACGTGTTCCTGGTCGACGACATCAAATATACATACTTACACACACATACGTAAGCACTCAGAATACGGATATCTACACGAATGGTTGTTAAATGTTCATAAAAATGTATAGATATTACTTATGATATTTCACAAGTTTTACGCTACATCCATTACGAAGCGCTAATAACCGTTATCGTGGTGTGTCATAAAGTTTTTGAAATCACCTATATAAATTTGCTCTAAACGTTTTTATACTAATCCTAATAAAATGATAAAGGTCGGGTATCTATACTTGTTTTTAAATTTTTTTATTAAAATAGGCTATACCTAATTGTTTTTTCAAATCAGAGATAGAAAATCTATGTATTATTAATTCAAAATATAAGCAACTAATGGTACGTTCTTACGATAAGTCTAAAGATTATTTGTAATTAGATTTCATTTAGATACAACAAATACACGTATTTATTTTTTAAAGATAAAAGCGATACAGACGTCGTGAGGAACCGATGACGATTCGATAACAAGTTTAGAGTGACAGGTTCGATTAAAAGAAATAATAAGATGATAATATACTCAAAACATAAAATGAATCATAGCAGACTTAACGGTTTTCAGTATATAAGATTACCGAGAGAAAGCAGAGAGATTATTGAGAGAGAATGGAAGAGTTCCAGCACAAATATTTTAAAATTAATTAAACTATTCCAACTATGGTCGATTCCAAATTTGAAAAGCTTATTTGGCAAACATTCCTAAAGATGAGAGCGACAATGTGAATAAGCCAGTTACGAAACTCATTCAAAGGAATTGAATAATAATCATATCTATGGCACAGTACATATTCTATTGTTCCGGGTAACGACCCGTCTTTACTCATGTAACATTAACTATAATAGTAACATAACAATTCACAAACGCTCTTACGATCTTAAACTAGAGGGAGCCTCTTGTCCGGTTACCAGACAACCTATACTCGTAAATACACATAAAAAATATACAGACACGAAACAAAATTACACTACATTATATTACAAATATTCACCTCGGGTTAAATCGTACCTATAACTTCCTGTATATCAGTCACCGTCACTATGCTCCAGGCTAATAGGCCGTTCAAATACTTATAATTCAGCACTTACCTGACCATTCCGTTTTAATGCTTTTTATTTAAACCGAATAGGTGTTTAATCACTATAATTATTATCACACGGCCTTTTCTGGCTACCTATAAATTACTACAAAATTTGCTACGGAACGTTTTTACTATCACGTTGCGAAGACGGTTCAGTGAACTTTCTAGTTTTTACTCAACTGTCGATCAATGTTCAATTAAAACACTTACAACATCTTCGTACACAGGTATATTTTTTGTAAGATTTGCATGAATGTAATTTTACAATGTTATTTGCAATTATTTCAACAAAATACATAGCTATGCCTCTCAGAGGGTAGGCAGAGGGATGTAGCACACTACCTTGATTCACCATGGAATCGGGGATCAGCCTTTTGCCATACGCGAGGCATATTTTCAGACTGAAAGCCACTATTAGTAATTTCAAATTCCGGGGATAGAATCTAGAATCTTTCGATCAGTTGTCGCGCTTGTAACTCGAACAACGAACCAGTCCAATTTTTATAACGATTAAACATTAAAGAGAGACAAGGCTCACATGAGCAGTTTTCAAACTTGAATTAATTTGTTTCGTTGCAGCAAATACTTAAAAAATCGTTAATAGCAACAAGACAACTTGTAAACGAATTATTACGACTTATGAAAAAATACATGTCCATGTTATCAGCGACACACGGACACACAAATAAATAGACATGCAAACGGGCACACACGCTCATACATAATACGAATGAATGCGAATTTACGAACAATTATTATGCAGATGGCATCGATATATCACTTTATTATATTTTTATTGATCGAAAGCTACAGAATTAAATGAGTAATTGCTATCTATAATTACGTTAAAAAAATCATATTGCAATGTACATCCGATTTATCATAACGGTCGCACTTTCCACGCCAATATAAAGATATAAAGGCCTCTCACACGCAATTATTATTGCGTGTGAAGAAAGGCCCTTCAAGACGCTAAGTTCACGAATAACTCGCTCGTCATCCATTCATCATACTGGCTATCATAGTTTTCCATTAAAACTTCAACTAACCCAATGTCGGTGTTCGTCATCTATGACACATCACCCCGCCCACTGAAGTATAACCCTTCTATTTTGGTCAGTTCCACTTTTCATATATATTTTTATAATGGAAGATTAATTATACCTTCATACCATTTTATTTATTTGGACTTTGTATGGCAATAGGTTCGTCTTCTATTACATGAGGTGTGTAACAAAACTGGTGAAATTAGTGAAACCACACAGTTGCTGAATTTAACTATAATAATAATAAACGGCCTGAAGGCTAAAAAAGTCGGAATTTTCGCGGATTTTAAAACGTAATATCTTTAAAAAACCTACGGCTACCTTAATTATTTTTAAGATTTAATGACTAATTATACTTACATCGAATTTAACGATTTGATGAACTGAAGAGTGAAAGGGGAGATTACATTTTGGCGAATTTCCAAATGCGTTATAATCAATCATAAAGCGGAGGTAATGTGATTTCCCCCAGTTTAGAAACTTTTAATCCGTTCATTGGTAAACGAAATTAAATAATAATCAACTTTGTTGCTTCGAAACGTAATGAATAAAAAGGTTTTATCAAATGTTTTGTTTAAAAATGCTCGATCACATTAAGGTTACTTCGACTGACCGGTACTTAAAAACCAATTGAAGTTCATCACGATAATTACTTTTATTTCATGGTCCGTACACTTCACTCGTACATGATCATTGTATATACATTTCAAGAAATTACCTGTCAATCTAATGAAAAATAAATAATTTAAAACGATCGAACGGTGTATGTACAATGTACATATGTACAATTCGTAGGGCTGGTGATTCGGGCAAAGAAAGATATGCTACGCTAATAATATAAGTTGACTAAATTTAATACTTGATTTTGATATTTTATATATGTAGGTCCACAATAACTAATTTTAACTACGACATCTAAAATTTAAATTACTCCTTCCGCGATTCATCTGTGTTGAGTTCATAGTTTCCCTTGGGAAATTAAATTCATTTATCTGCTATTATACTCCCAACAGTACTCTACAATTTACCTCTGCGCAATCTTCGTTAGTTAGCCCATGAGAACATTTAATCACTTCTAGACGTAGATGACGTTATTATGTTGGTAATGTTACAGTCAGTTTTGCGGTAAATTACATTCAAGTACAATACTGAATGTTGAAGGAATATCGTCCGAGGCTCGCTTAGCTCTATGTTATAAATTAATCTATGGATAGATGTGTCCTAGGACGTGACACGTTCTGTCTTAGTCGCTTAAAGGCAGCGAACTATCTGTGACCCGATATTAACGATAACTTTAATAGTATTTTAGATCGGGTTAACCGTTCAAACAAAAAACAGTGAAGAAAATGAAAATAATACAAGGTTAATAGTTAAGTTAAAGTGATTTTGCAATGTTCCGCGTTTTAAATTATGCGTAATTAATTTAAAATCACTTAGCAATGTTCCGTGTTTTAAATGAGCATATTAAAACGCGGATAATTACAGAATAACTATAACATGACTATTAATAGGAAAGGCTATCTGGAAATTGATCGCCTGATTCCATTATGAACACAACGAATACGAATATATGTATATAAACGGATACGAATACACCAGTAAAACCCTACACACGCCGCTCGTTCCTGCAGATATTTAGAATATCACGCGACACCATCTATTTTTCTACTTATCCAATATTGACACGTTATATGTACACGTAAGAGCCAAAGCAGTATTGTGTATTTATACCGTTAAAATTGTTTAAGGAAGCGTTTAAGTAGTTATCTACTTTCCTGTACGCAACCGACCGAGCGATCGCCGATGACACAGCCAATATTGATTTAGGGGAAAACTGGTCCATACCAACATAGGCCTCTCTCTATAAATATCACCTTCCCGCCCATCAGTCAAACTACAGGCATGGTTTTTGACAGCCTCGTATCTCTAATACACACGTGCGTGTTTGTTTGTTTTGTTTTCACTTTAATAGATACGGTATAATCGATACCGTTCGAATATGGTATACTTATGTTAGCTCGAGCTCTGAAAAAGGAGGAAGGTCGAGTCCGCGATAGGCTACATAAACATATAATTATATTTCTTAGTGCAATAAGATAAAAGATAAGAGGTTGTGTAGGAGTTGAGGCTTTCTTTACATTTGGATTTTGGGTCGTAGCAGGTCGCGCGTAACGACTAGTAATAAATAATATATGTATGTAGTATTATAAACTGACGCGATGTAAAAACACAGTGAAGAAAAAACTGCTTTCTGCTTAGAATTGTACAGTAAAACGAACCGGTGCTTGTTCAGTGGATTATTAAAATAATTATTTAGACGCATACAATTACCGCACATGAAACTGTAAAAACATGTTTATATTTGTGATGCACTAAAAATATACAAGTACATATATATAAAAGTAATGGCCTCAACGAAAGAACTGAGGTGAGCGGAAAACCGGAGTGGCTTACTAAAAGTTATTAAACAATTCCATTATTAATTTCTCGACCCTCTGATCAACTGACTTTTGACCCTAAGTACCTAAGACTCTAATGTATTAAATTGGACATATTGTCCAAACGAATCAAATGGACCCAAACACATTGCAGGTTACCAATAGCCACGAACCAGTTCTATTTTCGTTTCCTGATTATCAAGATAATAATTCTATGATACAAAAGTGCAAATTAATGACATTTTATTTTTTAGGAGTTTTTTCTAAACTTGCAGGTCGGTCTTATAAGTTTGTAAAACATATTGATGCAATTATAGTAACATACATATTGCTTAAGCATCTGTTAGTGCGCTGACAATGTTTAATACAATGCCGTGAAATATAGAGCAAGGTATAACTGAATAAACTATATATTAAGATAAAACCATGTATGAAACGATAACTACCCTATTTTTTGGAAATCTTCGGTTCTCTAAGTTGATAGTTAATTATGTTGTTAGTGTTATCTTAAAATCGATCGGCGAGCACCAAAAACCCTTTCGCCGTGAACAAATTTCAAGTTGTCGAGCGCGATTTTGTTATAGTTGCCTTTTAAATTTTATTTCTTTTAAACCGCAACAGTTTTTAATTGGTGAATGTGCTCCAGAATCCTGTGCTCGGTAATAAAATATTGCCGCTTTTTGATATACCGGTTCTCACGCGAAAGTACCGTTCACGTACGTGAGCAAATGCGTGTACTTAAGATGTTTTAACTCCGTGTTGTTATTAGACTTCTTGAATTGAAATGCATTTCAAGCATCAATGTTAATTAATAGATTTCAAGAAATTTCGTGTAAAGTTCGTTACATGGAAAGCGTGTGTGATAATATATAAACACGCACAATGCTGTCATGTTCGTCATCATCTTATTATTGGAAGGAGGGTATCCTCCCAATCCCAACGCGAGAAATACCAAAACTATAGTCTTAGCCAAGTGAGCGTTGGCAGACTTCACATCTTTAGAGAAAATAATGGACGATTTTTATTCGTGTAGGTTCTTATCCGTGAAGGTTCTGCGATGTTTTGCTGCTCTGTTACAAACAGGTAACATTATATCGAACTAGAACCCAAAACTCTCAGATATTAATGCAAAAAGCACACACACTTAAATGTCATTTTATATTCATGTAAACGTAATCTCGTTTAAAGAATAAATGGCAGCTCACTGGGACAAGGTTAACCTTTTAGACAAGGTTAGTTAGTCATTCAAATGAACATTTGCAAGCTTAAAGCCTGAAGCCTAATTTAATCACGATTGCTTAACGAAGTTTAATAATAATATATATTAATAAAGTATCAATATAGTTTGCAATTTGGCATTCCGTGCTCTATCCCGTAAGGGACATAGCGTGAAGACATGTAAGTATGTATCAAAAAATATAAACTACAGCCATACGTGATTATGCACATATGTATGTACCTATATGTGAACAGTTTGCTAGTATATTCTTATTTTGGTTATATACATATTTGGTATTCGCCGAACCATTCCAGCTTAATTGGACTGCGAATCGCTTAACGCATTTTATATGATGTTCTCTTCCGGCTTAATTAGACTAAAATATGATTATACGAGATGATTAAATTCGTAAAAAATAAAAACCGGTTTTATACACACACAAAGTTGTTGGAACACTAGAAAAATAAGTAAAAATTTCGATTAACATTAAAATATGTAGAATTTAGATATGTAGAATTTAGGACGGTAGCCTTAAATATACTTAGATAATGATTAAATAATAAAAAAAACTCGCAATACTAAGCACGCGGGCGTGAGAGAACTCAGGTTCGAATAGCGTGAACGATTCTTAAACGAGTGTGAAAAGTGATGAGTATCGACGACCGAATGACAACGACAGCGGCGTCTAACAATTTAATTGTTTTACAACACATTGACGCCGGTAATCGGTATAAAACTGAGCTTTCTAGTACGTCTACAATTCCATTTTTAAATGATACTTCCGTTCAAAAAAAATTACGTGGTCGTTCAACGGAGATATGAATTTGTGACTCGCACAACAACCTACATATTGCGGAAATTGATTTTATGATGAACTTGCAACTGAATAGAAGCAATTATTGTTCTACTAATAGTGAGACCTGTGTGAAAATATTTCGCCTCGTCACAGTGAGCGAGCCGAGCGTAAGGTTTTTGTTCCTTACGTTATAAATTACTGTTGGTCCTGTTCACATTATCTTCACTCATTCTGTAATTATAATATATATAAGCAGTTTTATAGTAACACGGTTTAGTGTTACGCAAGTGTCTATGTTTGTTTTTGGCATTAAATCCGTTACGTTGCCAACAGAGCAGAATCAATTAACTGAGCACACACACTTTCTGAATACATTATTTGAGCATTAGTAGCGAAGCTCTTCCGTGTAATCCTCTTTGCGCCTGGGATTACAAATTCTAAGCCGACAAAAAGTCAGTGTTTAGACAGGCATTGTTTGCGCTTTCGTATGTCTGTCTACCACACTTTTTAAACCTGTTTCATAAATTGCTTTCATTGTAAATTTATGGCGGAAATACTTCCACACTACATAATGGCTCTACACTTAATAGATAGTTGTACAATCTATAACATACATATAAATCTGTATGAAAATATAGTTTCTTAAATGCAAATATTTATTTATTTATGTTGAAATAAAATGAGATAATTGGACGTAAAATTTTGGTTTTACCATTTGATGCGACGACCTTAAACAGAATTAGCATACAATTGTAAATTTTTGTACATACAAAAGAATAGGTAATATGTTTTATTTTTTTTTATAATTTTTTTTATGAAAATTCAACTACGGAAGAACGTAGACTTAAGATTTGCACACCCACACACGTTTGTTCAAGGTGACACGCACACTCACATGTACAAACATACAGAGCGCAGAATCTGAAATCACAGTAATTAGCAAACTTATATTCACTACAAGAAATTAAAAAACGACGGGTGAACTCTGACTAGGAAAATCTTATTCGAAGTCTAACTTTTTACATATAAAATATTTAGATTAATATTTAAATGAATATAGATTAATAATAATGACGACGATATACGTTGTTTTCGGAATTTCAGAAAACATATAGTTGTATACATATAATTACGAGTACGTGACATACATATGTCGAATGAAACGATACATATTGAGTTTTATTCCAAACGCATTTCATTTGTATGTTTCTTAGATTACCTACTTTACACTTTTTTTTAAATTATAATGTATTTAACATTTAAGAGGCCGAGAATGTAATTTACTAAAATAAACTATAAAACAATACAAATTAAAGACGCAAAAGATACAATTTACAAAAAAGACATTTAAAGGTAGGATATTTACATAGAACGTAAATATCTTATTATTAAAAGTCATACGTATCGTAAATATCTATTAGGAAACAGCAGGCGGTTAATTAAGAAATTCCACAATTGATTAACAAAGTCAGCTAAAAGTATTATAATACTGACTTATATATGTGTAGATATTACAGAACAGTTGTTAAGGAAGAACTAGCTGCTTCATGGACTATGATGTTTAAGGTCGTTTCTGAATAATCTCTAGCCTGTATGTTATGTGGATGTAAAAGAAGTGACAGAGAAGTGGAGCCTAATATAGATATTTTTGTACAACAATAAATAATAACAATAAACAGCCTGCCCACTTGATAGGGGTTGGTCATGGTCGCCGACAATCACCTACAACATCAGATGTTGACTTCCTTTGATAAACCAATTCAATCAACATCTGAAAATCTAGGATCATTGGTTAAAAAGTTGCATATTTCGAACACAAGGGAATAAAAAATTCAAAGAAATTTAAAACAAGACCCGTATGTACTAATACCGTGGCAATCGCTGTTTCGCACTTCAATAAACCACATAGGTATATATTCTGGACTTGTTGCCATGATAGAACTTCAGTGGTGCATTCAATAATTATTCATAGTTTTTGATAACATACGTATAATTAAATAAATGTAACATTTAACAGTGTGGTTTCCGCTACTGCAATAGCGAAGACGTATAAAGAGCGAATCGAATGATGCAAAATATTTCAGGATAACTCAATGTAACAATATCTAAGTCGGAGGCAAAATGCGACCTAAAGACACCGCTCAGCGAACTAAGCTACTATACTACGATGATGATTGAAGAGTAAGGATTCCGTGTTATTTACGTCATATCACAAAAACAAATATCACGGTCGAGAACAAGAAATTTACACAGCCAACAGTTTACATCAGTGAAGCCTTCACTATTATTTATTCTATTTGTGAGCGGGTCTATCGCGTGCGTAAACACGGGGTACGGGTATATGTATGTGTGGAGTCGGCCTGCACCGCCGCTTGTTCACCTCACTTGTCTAGTTTTATTTTATAGCTTTGCATTTAACATTAAAAACGTAAAGGTTGTACGTGCAATCGGGTAGTTGAGAATTTACCTCGAATGTCTCTCACATCACATAGACAATTATATTGCATCATCATCAACGTCAACAACAACCGTTTAATCATCCCACTATCGGACACGGGTCCTGTTCAGAATGAGAGAAGTCCATAGTCTAAGAATCTACAGCATTTATTATTTGTATATCATAGAAATCACAACAAGGAACCCTGTTCACCGTTTATAAATGTACCTATCTATCTTAATAAAGCTTTACTTTTAGCTTTAGATCAATAATTAAATTTCAAATCGATAAAGAACTAAAAGCTATTAGTGAGCGACGGCGTCTGAGCATTTAATAGAAGAAAAAATTGTCTACATAAATATTAGAAAAGGAAAAAGTACGAAGTCTAATATAAATTCGGTGCCACACAAATACTTGAATTGAATTGATTTATATAGAAAGGAAAGGTGCACTAGTTGGAGTAGCTTTTGTGTTATTTTGATTCGTTGAATAGATAAGATACCCACACAGAAAAAAGTCACGTTAATGCGTTATAGAGGACGTAACGCAAATCAAGTAAAAGAACGGATGCATAAAAATACATTAAGATAAGTGATGATAAAAAAGTACGACAGCCGGTTTACATTCTACACCGCGTTGTGGTGTAGAAAGTATGTAGAAATATGACCAAGGACATAAATTTCTTTTAACGAGTACTACGTGAGACATAACGTTACTCGGGTGACATAGCAAGACGTACTTCGCCATAACGCTTATCATACTTCAACTAGTACCTTAAGTTTCTCTCCGTCTCTTGCTAAGTATCTCTAGGTTCAGTTACTCCGCTCCAGTGTTGATTGATGGATGACGGGATCCAGTAAGAGTAACTAATGACTGTCTACCAAATGTCGTCGTCGGTCACGATTATGCCGCTGAATACCGACAGGTATTCAAACAAAGGGAAATTAGTGTTCGCTAAGTGTAGATAAAATGCCAATAATCATATCATATCGACAGGTTTTTTAACCACGCGGAAAATGGATACCTACAGAATGATATTAGATCTTTAACTAAACCCCGTTTCCTGTTAAAGATTTGTCGTAAGAAATTTCTAAGGGATATAATTTGTAGACTATTGCCTGAATCGTCTCATTATGAGAGACCTGTATTCTAACAGTGGATAAATTAAGTGGATAAGATAAAAGTAACAATTTATCATTACAAAAGGGTCGAAAATTATTACTGTTATTTATTATAATTTGTACATTTGTGTCGTCCGTTTTTCTACATGTTTTAAAGCGTTTTCTGGATATAGAGCATGATTAAATTAAACTAAATATGATTATAAATGACGAGGTCGAAGTTTCTCCGAAACAATTTTGTTACGAAAAGACAGTTTAAGATCGAGGGATAGTTTAAGGTCGTGAGAAGGCGGATCATTCCGTGAGTCCACCGTTTATCACATTCATCAGGTGGTCCCCCGACACGCTTGTTCGCTGCGGAGAAAATAAAGAAATTCGTCTATTAAGTGAATCTATTACCCACACGCTTAAGATGAAAAAAACATCAACGCACTCACGCGCCTCGCTATATCTACAGCGTTGTCTTGACAGCGATTTCTCGCTCGACTTTTATAGAGGCTGTTCACTTTTTTGTAACTACAACTTGTACCTTTGTAATACAACTTTTACCTTTAAGTATATTTATAGCAGTCCCGTGACAATTGTATAAAAAATTGTCACTTTTTTACTCTTATGACTTACACAACTTGCAAACTTCATTATATTATATAGCGGTATTTTAAGTAGAATTTTATACAGAGTGTTCACATTATAATAGTTTTATAATTTACATGCTCCAATATACATATATCAAGTGGTGTCGTGTTAGCGGTCACTCATTAAAATTTTATACAGGTGTTCATTTTGTTTCACATCGGTATTAACGTAACAAGCGTTAGATAGCAAATTACAAATTTTCCCCTTAACTGACACCCGAGTGTCAGACATCGGAGTGTCAGACACCTGATACATCTCAGTTATATTTGACAGAGTATATTCATCTGTGCTGTTGATTTTATTGGCACGTAATTTATTTATTGTGTCTTAATATTTGACTGACTGGTTTGTCCATTGGTCAGTAAAAGACGGATGAGCGAGGGTTATGGATTCGATTATACCTCCCCGGGACAAATAATCGTGTGATGAGCACAAGTATCTGTTCTGTACACAGTACATATATGTATGTATGTACAACATAATATAAAGTTTTACAGTCGCCTAGATACTATAGTTTAGACTCTACCTAGATAGATCAATGTTAATTTTTTTTGTATACACAAACTACCAATGCCCGCAGTTACGTCATAATACTGTTATTTTTCTAATTTACATATTATAGACAAATTTGTCTCATTCTTTCAATGTTTTGTAATTTAATGATGAAAATCCCATTTTTAGACATTATTTTAAGTGGACTTGTTTTACGAGTAGCTTACTCTCATTAGGTGTTTGGGAAAAAGTTAGTAGAAGAAAATGGACATGATGAATAATTGCAAAAATATGTTTCATAAAAGCTTACAAGTTGTTGCATTTTAGCGAGGAATAAATACATTGTAAATGTATTTGCAATAATCGTGAGAGCGATTCCACCAAATTACTAATCCAGCAAAACTGGGTCGGCGAATCAGTTTAGAATTAATCATACACCTACTCGTATAATATAACGCTGTACGTATGTGGGTAACGAAATACGATGACTTTTGATAATTACCACTGTAATATACATTATTTTCTACTTTTACTAACTGTATAATTGAAGCCAAAAAAAAATACTATGACTTCCGAAACCGTAAATTAACGAAAAATTAGACTAACAAAATAATAATTCAAGAGTCATACATAATATATCTGCGCACTGAACGTATATTTTATGCATCACGATATTAAATTTATTTCTATTACAATAATCGTACACACGAAGCGAGAATCATTAAAGATATTATTATGGTATCTCTATAACAACATCGCTTGCAAAAATATTCATTCGATACTTAATATAATTATCGATGTAATTGTTTCGTGTCATTCCTTGTTTTATTCGTGTTCGTCATTATGGAACTTTTAGCGCGATGAACGCATGGAGAACAAAAAAGCTACATTGGAATAAATGGATTCTCCATTCGAATTTTTATCGTGCAATTTGTGTAGGTGTTTCGTTACTACAACTACCTGGAAAGTTACAAAATATCGTTTGGGCACATTCGAATCGATTCAGTCAAGCTATTCGAGAGCTTAGATTAATGCTATCTGAACAGTGGTTCAGTTATAAAGACTATTTTTAAAAATTATTTGAATGGTCGAAAGGCCAGAGATTATTCGACCTTTACCGGGGGAGTTTTTTTATACTTCACTTAGTATTTTTAATGACAATAGAAAGGGAACTTTGCCCAGGTGAAAACGGCCTGATGTCGACACACGCGATCAGCTCTGCCGAGTCGACTAATTCTCGGGTCACAGTGGCATTGTTAAAGGTACGACCATGGGAAGAATGAAAATTGAACAGAGTTTGAAAAATAACTTTTCTTTAGTTTTCTCTCCGTCTACCCCTAGTTCAATCAAAAGTATACGCTAAGCCGGTAAAAACTAAACTGCGATCGCATAATTATGTAACTATGAAGTTTATAATGGGTATACTTTTAGAAAATCAACATGCACCTTTAAATGACAAACGCTTTTGATTCCGAATCATGTTAAGTCCCATACCTACATACATTATTGATATCGTGTTGCTCGAGTTATCGAAACGAGGCGGCGCCGGCGTGGCGTTGATCGCTCGTTTCGTCCACTCATCAAACATATGAACATCGTGTAAACAAAACCATTTCACAACTATAAACACTATCGCCGCGACCGTTGCGCGCTTTCTTTCCAACGATCGATTGTTAAAATCCCACGCGACGCATTAAATTGCAGATGACATTCGCGAGAACGCCTCATTCTTGTACGGGCAGGCCTCTGCTTTTGTGCCTGGTAATTCATTCTGTTAGCTTTCTTAAGGACGTACTGGAAGTATTTAAGATACAGCTTAATACAATACATTGTTCTATACACCGCTGTAAATAATGTCAATTCATTCTCCAAGCTTTCATGAAGACATTCTGGAGTACTTGAAACACAATATATGTATTATACCTACTTTCTTCTGCACATCGCTACAAAACAATCCTCTTTACCGCTCCATTGTCAGACCAGGATCTCGTTTCACAGTGAGAAAAGTTAAGGATATAGGTATTCGTAATCTAGAAGTGAGCATTGGCAAACCTAACATGTTTTGTACAGTATTTTCGGTATATAAATAAATTTATAGTGCTAATATTTTAATAATGTAATGTCCAATTTGAGATCATCTATAGAACATTTCAATAATCAAGAACAAGCTACACTTCAAGAGCCAGTAACCAGAATTACATATTCATAATTAGATTATACCATACGATATAAATATTTCTGTTTTCTAAGTTGTTTTTATTCACAAATATATATGGAATAACAGAGAGCTTACCTTGTCCTGAATTTATAAATTAACATAAATATATGTAAATATATTAATCGTAACTTGAATTAATTCAATTTTAATATATGCGTTAAGTGCCCCTGACTCGGTTACAAATTAGAACTTAGTTCACGAGCTCAACATGACCTTAACTCTTTTTACGCCGCTCAACAAAATACGAACAAGGGCTCATTGGATTTGGAATGACGTGTACACACAAATGTCTTACAGTTCCCCAGCCATAAACAATTCTAACAGTCGACCTAGTTGGAGACCTTCAAGACGGATTAGGGCCGGGACTGATCACGATGAAATAATACGCACTTGAGCAGCGAACTTAAGTAGGCGTTATTAAATTAAACTTTCTACATAAATTAATTTTCTACATAGTGATAGGGTTCGGTAGTAATACAGTCATTTTTAGTGTATACGCATCTTAAAATGGTCTGCATTGTATTGTATTTCTTACTATGACATTCAGTGGCAGCGAGTTCGGTAATAAATACAGTTCATAAACAATTTAAAACATAAACATAAATACAGCTCATGTAAAATAACATCATACATATGTATATGAAAGAAAGAAAAAAGGTATTTTATTTCATGCCCAATAATTCATGAATAAAGTGAACAGAACGATAGTACTTCCTGGTTATATACGTCTATCAACAATAAGACGACATTAAATCGATTATATATTTTGCTATATCTACATTAATGTATCTCTCTATCTACTTACCTGTCAGTTAATTTGCCGAACATGACATTTGATATCCGCCAGAAATTGACATCGGAAAAAAAAACATTTTAAAAGGCCAAAGCAGAGGTTACTGCCGCTAGAGTACAGATAAAATTAAATCGGTATACTTTTAATGCTTCATAATATACACATTTTTAATGCAAATGTCATAACTAACAGACTAGTCACAGAATATTAAGAGATCACGCCACGCCACTTCATATTATTGAATTCCAAATACAAATTAATAACGTTATAAATTAAAAAAATAGAAACTAATTAAAACTTCGTATGTTATGTATATTATGTACTTGAATTTTACTTACCAATTACTAATTTCAAAAAACATTCAATGTACAGTTTTAACTACGTTATCATGATTGTCTCGCTATCATACATACCTACATATACGAGCAGATGTTAGCACTAATTACATGGATCGCGTTTTAATTAATATGATTACATCGAGCTGAAGGTTGAAGGTCACGTCGAGGTTACCTCGGCCTTGCCGTGAGCGTAGTGGAATGTGAATCACGTTCGATATAATCTGATAATGATATACAGGAATTAATAGTCATATGGAAAAAATACATACGATTAAAGCAAGCATTTGTAGGGAACATTGGTATTTGTGTTAGTACATTAAACCATCGATAATGCAGGTCGATGAGTACCTATAGCAGAAACAACTGCGTACGATCTTCAAACTAATAGGCGTGTAAGAAAAATAAAGCTAAGAAAAGAAAATGTTTGTTGTTCAATATAATATTAACCTTTGACTTATTTACTTGCCCTCGAGCCGTGACTAATTAAAGAGAACGCGATAAACAATTCGTATGTTAGTCATGCACGGTTGTATGCGAGTTAGTGCTACGCGCTACGCACTACGCTTGGTCTACGCTTAGGAGGCTACAATGACACTGCGCTGCACGCAAAGTAACTGCAAGTAAACAAATTATGCGCTTTTTAAACTGTTTCATTTGGTAATATTATATTGATAATCTGTGCCCGGGATATACCTATAGACTAACCGTCTATTCCATGGGACGTAATCTGGTGAAACATGGGAGTGTACTGCAGTCCTCTGCCTACCCCTTTGGGGATTACAGGCATGACGTTACGTTTTGTTAGATTAATAATAGCATAATGGTAAAATAAATTACTTGCTTATTTAAGGAGGCCTTCGGTTATGTCCGAAGCTTGTCGGGTTATATTGGAACAATGTACGTGAGCTAAGCATGTACATAATATTAATCCTATGTAAAGAAACTCACGAAACATTTATCAATAACAATACTATCGTTGAAATAGCTGTTTATAACTGCTCAACATAATTATTAATCTCTTTTATCAGTTTTTTTGTCAAGTGTTCGACACACTCTCTTTTGATTATGAAAAGTATTAAGGCGTGTTACTTTATATGTATAGTTTGGTCAGCATCAAGAGATTTACATATATATAATGTCAGATACATACTAATAAAGGCATAAAAATGCTAGAGGTATTTTCGACACGCTAAACAATAAAATCTTCAACTCCACGCTCTCGTCCACTGCTGCAGAACCTTGAACGTTCGTGCATCAGACCGGTTCGTGTCCAAATGCCACGGTCTCCACGCAGCCTACTGCTCGCTTGGCGAGATTTTGAAATAAAATGTATGCGAACATTCAATAGTAACGACTATTGAGCCGTTTCGATTGTGTGGGAATTATATTTCTTTGTGACGTTCGGCGAGACAGCAAACGAGGGTAATTGGTGTCATTAGATACGAATTTAATCGCGGCTCAAATTGTATTATCACTCATTCGCTCGTTCGTTGACTATTTTATAGTCATTTGTATGCTGCAACTCAGATGATAGCTTAGGTGTTGCAGTCTGCGACGATTTAAATTTAATACATAATATAAGTAATAGTCTTGCTAACGATTTCTGAAGCGCTATAGCATGGCGCTCTTTAACAACGTCATGATAATAACTCCGCCTTATAGCCAGCAATGCGTGGGCAACTCCACTGGTGCTATACAAGTCCGTATGTGATGGTGACAACTTACCATCTTACCATTACCACACACACATAGCATACAGTATATTAAATGAGTAATTGGTAGATGTGATAACGATGGTAAAGTCCCGCACATTTCTTTGTCAACGGACATGTTAACCAACACAGTTTCCTCCAATTCCATTCACTGCCCTTTAGGTTTACAAGCGAGCGGCTCCTACGTAAGAGAGGCGGCACAGCAGCGTTAGACCGGAAGTGACTGCGCCATTGGCCGCGCACATACCTCTAGCATACAAATACTACAGAGGCGTAGCCTCTACGTAACTTGGCACAGCTTGCGTTTCCGTATTTCTTTTATGTAAGTATCATTTATTATGATAAATGAATTAAACGTCTTTAGACAAGTCTCCGTTGCGCCCGCGTTGCGTCAAAGGGGTTCGAATTGGTCCGAATTTGGCGTAACTTAAAGAAGTTATTACTTTTATATTAAAATAGGGTATTATTATCACTTAATACCGGATTGTTTATTGAAAAAAGTAGTTCTAAATAAATAGATTTAAATGTTCAAGACCTGACAAAATATACTCTAACATGATCGTTTATTTATTTGAAATTATTACGATTTGACATTATGATTTAATGATAACAAAATTATTAACAATTAATAGTTGATAACTTTATCTTCAATACGTATTTCTTGTAACGCAGTGTTGACTTAACGATTATGTATAACATCTATTATCAACGCCAGCATTGACTTGTACCCAAGGCAATCCGCTGCCATCAATATTAATGGATAATGTGTGTGTGTTCTGGAGCTTGTTCGATGTTTACCACATGTAGCTGTGTACATATACAGGGTGAGCTGTTTGAGAGATTTGTAGGTATTAGAGATAGGACAAATTGTAATAATATTACAATAGCAATTAGGAGTTAAGATAATGTAAAGAAACTAGAACAAGGAGTTTTAATCTTGTTTATACATAATACGTTACCTCTACAGCACACCCTGTATACGAAATACATACAACGCATTGTCGATATTAATATAACGTTTTGTCAGTCGATAACTTTCATGTATTTGGAGTGCGTAATTGTTTTATGAAAGGTATATTAACACGCTTCTATTGATATGAATGCCACTTATCATAGTAGTAACCTAGTTTATACAAATTTTTATTTAAATAATGGTAAGGTAGGAACATTTGCTTAGATCGAGGACAGTAAGTGATGTTTATAACTCAGTTTAAGTCTTACAACGGTTTCAATAGCGTCAATTAGTGACGAGTACCCATTTACTAACAATTTAATTATCATCATCACCATTCCCATCATCATCGCCATCATCAACCCTTTTATCGTTACACCGTAAGACGCGAGTCTCTTTTCAGATTGAGGAATATAAAACTACCACCACACACAAGTGTAGGTTGACAGACAATACAGCCCCCATACAACATTTTGCTCTGAGGTGAACTGATAAACGTAAAACAGTCATGGGCCAACAAAACCCAATCAGTACCAAAACAAAAACTCACTTCCTCGTGTAGCACTCGTCGGCGAGCGCGCGCGCACTCTGCCGCGACACATTGAGCGCGAACCTCACGCCGATGAAGGCGAGGATCACCAGCATCGTTCGCTCAAGAGCGAGTTAATTCACACCAGCGAGCTAACACACGTGTGCCCGCACCGCCGCGGCCACCAATAGCACGTGTAAACAGTTTGCGCAACAACTAGGTTTGCGAAGGTTCTGCGCGAGATATATGAACACAAGTATATTTTTCACGTCTTAGAAATCGTAATAATAATATGTACGTTGATTTAAAATTTGAATAATAAAGTTCTATTTTTTGTCTTTTTTGATTATAAAAATCACAGTTACTTTTATTTCACGCTGAGTTTGTACACTGTTATTTCACAATTTATTTAGATAATAATATCAAATAAATACACCGAGCTTGCTATGTAATAACGATAGATTCGTAGATTTCGAGAAACACGCAAAAATCCTATTCGCTAGTATCGTTGCTGTTATTTATCGGTGATTTAAGAGAATGATGGACAGCCAAAATGTTACGATCAGACTGTACCTTGATGCAAGTCCAATTTGATAACAGTGAAATTGCTACGAAACACCCACAAATAACAAAGTTCGTCACAGATTTATTATATTGTAAATTTTTGTCACCATTACTAAGCACGTAATAACCTTTAAAATTAAATTGGCGTCTTCGGCTAATTTGTGGAATGAAATTCGTAAATCATCTATATCAACAAAACATAAACAAACTAGTCACAACCCTCGCAACACGATACGTAAACGCGTAATGTGTCGCAACTAGAGTCAGTACGGCGGACGTGAAGAACGTAAACGCGCACGTTAAAGTCGACGCCGGAGTCGGTCGCAGGATGCAAGGAAGTCGCGTACGGAAGCGTGCGCGTGTGAGAGCGAAAGTGCGGGCGGGCCGCGCGCGTTACTGTAACAGACTGTTGCGCTCGCCGTGCCCGCGGCGCGCTCTAACCGGACCAGAAGGGTCGTCGGGCTGACGTAACCGGGTGACGGGGTTCCATGTTAACGTGACATATTTTTTCATTCAATACGTTTACTAGTCGTGAACAATGTAGGACGCGTGTGCGCGCGCGCCGGGCATTCGGATATTTTCTTCTAAACAGAGTATAATGTATACCGATTATATATTTTATATTTATAATGGCATAATGATATAATCAAATAATAAGCGGAAACATTTCAGTCTCCTTAATTTGTCACGGCGACAAATACAGCTATAAGTAGCAGTGTCAAATTAGGTCGATTGGAACTATATCGAATCGGACGCTACTAAAAAAATGAAAATATTTACCTGAAGAGTTAGGATTATTACTAACATTTTAATATTTTATAAAAAAAACATAAGATACGTTTTATTTGATCAAAAACGTATGATGTCAACTGGCAAGGTGAGCTCACTCATTTTAAGCAATCTTAAAATTTTACACCGCTAAAGTTCATGGCTAATCATTTCTTAAACAAATCCCAGCAACGATCAGGGTTATCGTAATCAGCTTTAGTTATTGCTATTATTTCATTAATGATAACGATAAACATGTAAGTTTGGTAACAATATATTGTGCCTAATCCATCCATTAATTGATTAATTGACCAATAGCTACAGTCAATTGCATTTCAAAGCATTTCGAATGCAAATGCATCTACCAGTATGTAGTAGACCCACACCCACGAGACAGTACAACACCGCACATTGGCCTAGAAGACTAAATTATCTGGTTTTGACATTAACAGAAATAAAATGCTACACTCAACATGTTTCGACTGAAATCGTTGACAGAATAGGACACTTGGAGTTTTCATATACGAGTATGTACATATGGTGGACTAGCGTTTGGGATAAAATATGAATATTTTTGCTGTTATTAATTACAACTGCCGTGGATAAAACGTCATTCGCCCATAATTACCCTAAAACGAATAAATTACCGACAAATCCGTCCAACTTTATAGCCCACTCTAACATTCTACTGGCGCGAGCAATTTTTCTTTTTATTGCCGTTATGAGTTAATTTTAATATCATTGCTACGATCGTGCAATAACGATAGAATTAATATATTATGAATATATTATGTAGGTTCATACACAACTCAACGACATTCCATCCAATTATTCATCCGGACCACTTGTCCAATGCGAACAGGTTTCAGTTTTGGAAATAAGCTCTCATATAAGCTGCGTTGATACCACTATTTAAAGTGACATTATAGTATTTATACTCTTATTATAATTAATATCAGTCTAAGCTCCTTCCGTTTCGCCAATACCTAGACACATTCACATAGCGCTATTAATAGAGGCAGACAAAAAATTATTTTAAAATTTTGATGCAGTTGCTAAACGTCATAAAAAATATTGATTAAATCATACTCCTCATGATGTTCCGCGGATTGAAGAGGAGACGCGGCGAAGACTTATAGTACAAAATTAGTTGTTTTAACTTTGCCTGCTAATAAATGTACATTATTTCTTCTACCCTAGGTTGAAATTAACGTAGTATAATTTTCTATTCGTTTCCCACCTAACAGTTATCATTTCGACAGTATTTTCTCATTCATATCCACTTTCACGCAGTTCTATCATGGTTCTCTCGTTCTTCCTCTCCCTTTGTGGCCGTCCACGTTTACATTCCATTACACACATCCTTGATAACTGCTTTTCATCCCCGCTTCTAACATAAACCGTTAGTATTATTGAATCTAACTATTGCTAGGTGTCGTAAGCACATTTTGTTCATTAATTGACTGGTGACATAAATGCATTTATTATTATTGTAAGTAGTGTAAACTTTGTTTAACCTAAACCTAAATATTGATATTCCAGTCCAAGAACAAACAGCCATTGTTCACAATGGGTGGATCTGTGATTATATGTTAAATGTTATTTCTTAATCACTTAACAACTATTGACAAATAAGTCAAAGCTCAATCGATTAGCCAGACATTGTTCCGAAAGGATGTCGTAATTGCCAGACATTCTAAGATACATGTCAAACGGACAATAAACTCAGATGAATTTTGAGCTCAGATGGACTTTGGTCTCTGGCGGACATTAAACTTAGATGAATTATGACTTTAGTCTCAATTGGATATTGAAGTCAGGTGAAGTTGCATTCAGATTTATATGAAATATATTGCAGGCAACAAGAAATATACTGATATAAGCTACTTTTACACTAAATAAAATCAAATCCATTCGATAAAGTGAACTTGCTCTCTACAATGACATTAAAGAGATTTATAAAAATGTAATATTTTGACGACCAGAATCGTTATTAAGTGATACAATACAAGTATTTTTAGAATGATAGACACGTCTAGTTACGACTTCACTTCTGTCGACGTGTAGTGACGTTGGTATTTTTTTCAATTATCGTACGCTGTTTGCTCGGCTGGCTATCGCCGTGTCACCGAGCGAGGGTTGCAAGCTAGGACCGATCAGAAGAATTTCTAAAAAAATATTCAGTGCAAACAAATGTCTGTCCTAAGCGATCAAAGGTATCTACTTTAATTCGTAGTCGTAATTAGATTCATTCGATAAGCGCTCTTAGTTGTCGCAGTTACTTATGTAGACTTTGATCAGTATAGAAGAGGTGAAAGATGTTTGTCAAGACCGTCGCCGGTGGATATCCTTAGTTTCTGTTTCTCCGTATGGGCAATAAACGTGAATATCTATGTACCTATGTGTACGTAAATGAATACAAGCGACTTCTATTCAGCAAAGCTTAGTTGTTGAAAATTGATCTGTTTAACCGAAGGTAGAATGTCAGAGGATTCGTCTTTTATAACTTTAAGTTTTTGATGGTGTATTAAAGAGTAAAAAGAAATTTGTATGTACTGTACCATAAAATTAACACAATATCGGTCGTGCACACTAATGGAGGTCTTACATTAAAAAACTGTGACAGATATGATGATTACAACATGCAAATATTATTCGGGAGTGTAAAAAACTTCAAAAGACGTTTCAATCAGTGCTTTCAGACGACGACAATAGTTTATTTCTTGAACAGCTCATGTCATCATTATGTTTCACCGTTATTTAAATTAATTCGCCCTATTCTGAATCAATTTGAATACCCGCCCAATTTTAAATCAATTTGAATATATGAAAGTGTTTGTTGTTTATTATATAGAAGATTTATTTTGTTGTTAATGAGCGGGGTTCTCTGTTGGACATGTTAAGTTGATACCCACCATAAACCTACGATTATGAACACCTATACATACATTTACATGCATACATATCTTCAAGCCAGACTCCCCACCGAGTAGGTAGAGATCATCGAGTACTAAATATCTCTATTCTCAAAGGTCTTATCTGCATTACACATGTAATGACAAATTTTATGTTAAAAACCTCATAAATATTGTCTCCCGACATCTTTATTATCCATAGACTTCATTTACGCCTATGTATATGTGGAAACAGCTGACGCTTCAGTAATTAGTAATTACATAACCATACGAGTAATATTCGCTTCATGTAAACATGTTTTGCTTATCGAGACAAAGGTACAAATGGATATTGAATTTTAATTAGCATTTTTTAATGTAAGAATAGAATAAAATTATTATTTTATTTAACAAACGAATTCGTCTTTTTTTGATCTATACAACAACCATGCGCAACAGTATATTTATTTATTTATCCTTTATTGTTGGTAACGAAGGGCGGACTTAATGCCAAGTGGCATTTTCTACCAGTCAACCC
>DWME01000767.1:0-29822 GCA_018244795.1 Parelbella ahira ahira
ATAAAACACTACAGTATAAATAAGGGGGATGGTTGTCTTATTAAACATGCAGTTTCATAAATTTTGATTTTCCCATCTTAAAATTACTACAGATTTTAATATTTGACACTTATCCTCTCACAAAGGTTAGTCTGACAACTGACTAATATTATATAACTGTAGTGTCACAAAATGGTAAGTAACCTTCTCTTTCATATATGGTTAGTCTGTGGTCAAATTGATAATAGATTAATATTGTTTGTCTTTAATATTTAATGTGTGTGTACCATGTATTACAAATACCCTAAATTGAATTAAATAAACCATTTATTATTTACGTTCCCATTGTCAATGTCAGGCATGAGACGTCAATAATAATTATTGTCAAAAGTAGAATAGAGGAATGATTTATTTATGCGCAGTTATTGACATTAGAACCTAGACAATGCTCAAGCTGTTTTTTTTTTGATTCACGATCGAATTTCGATCGGTGCCAAACCACTAGTGGTAAGTCAAGTTAATGAAACCATAATCTGTTTCCTATCTGTGGAAATAAAATGGGCCTTGGATAGTATCAAATACTGTCAATCTGAGGACACTAATGACTGCATTTCAGCAGCAATAATAATTGAACAAGTGAAACATCCTAAATCCTCACCTGTAAGGATAGCCCTGGGTTTTTGCTCTGAACACTGACAGCAACAGTGAGAAAAATACACAGACCAGTATAAGTCCTACAACTGTCTGAAACCTCCTTCTCTTGCCATCATGGTCTGGTTGTGGGGGATCAGAATTCTTCACTCCACCAGCTGCTTCTATCATCAGAATCATACCTACTACTACTGCACCATCTGAATGTAGTGTTGAGGAAATAAAATCAATTATATCATGAAGATGCAATATTTGATAATTTGATTTTTTTATTGATAAAATATAGGTTATAGAATGTGACATATTATGATAACAGATATTTAGATATAAACCAAATAATGAAGTGTCCAATTAAACTCAACAATTGGTGATAAATATGCCATTCAAATTTACCATACATACTTACCTATAAATAGTAACCAGTCTAATATTTCACGTGCAGCTAATGCTCAATGCTGTGCAAGATTCTGAATATGAATGACAACAGTAAGTGTTTTAGGTAAACAATTTGTGGCACTGTTTGAATCAAGTACATTCTCAATACTAAATTGAATCAAGTCTTAATGTTTTATATCAGTCTATTTAGTCATCAAGAAAATGTAACAAATTAAAATCTGCCAAAAACTATTATAAATATGTTACTTACAACTTCTTCAGTCTCTAGATGATTACACAATAATCGATTAAGATTTAGGAAAGGATACTCAATATAGCTACAATATAGCTTTCCAGCACAAATTGACCATGAGAACCACCATTAATATATACTGGACCATTCTTAGATCTGTGGAAGAATGGTGGCCCTCGAATCTGGTTCCACATCTGTCCTGATACCATAGCAAAGCAGAAGAATACTGCCCCAATAGCCCACATCTGCTTGTTCTGTAGGAATTCTAAGTTATTTCGTCGCAGGTAGAGGAGACCTCCCACTAGGAGTATGACTGCACCAACAGCAACTGCAGCACCATAGTTAGGTGGCCTGAAGATTCTTACCTATAAACAACATTTCAACTGGTACATTTTATAGGTATTAAGTGAATTCTGTATGACAAGGTCAATATAGGCCCAGTTGTTCTTCACAAGAGATATATATATGTACATAAACTGTCTTTTTGTCATTTATATAAATTCTCATTTTTAACAGGAAAAGCTAAAAATTGTATAATTAAAGAAAAGTCTGCTGACCTGCACTTAGTCAAGGTGGCAGACTATGGCCTTAAGCCTTCTCATTATGATAGGAGAATCATCACACCTGTCATCCAAGAACAGGTAAGCAGAGGAGTATAGTACACACCATATTTCATCAGGTATGTTTATATCCTATGGAAATAGGTGGTGAGCTTATTGCCATCCACTTGACCAATATTTAAAAAAATATATACCTGAATATCAGATCTATCTTGAATCCATTTAGCAATGGCCTCTGCATGGATACCAGCTCTTTCGAAATCCATATTGTCAGAGGGTTTTGGTTTGCCTTTTGCTGGGAAATGCATTATCACTGGTGCTGTGTTTAATCGCAACTGAAATTTGAGAACAGACACTATTTAACTTTTTATCTGAGAAAAAGTTAAAATCACATACATAATTTCATATTTAACTACAATGTTACCAAATTTAATAATGCAAATAAAATATCAATAGTAGCAAGTCAAAGAAGTATTTCAGAAATAGGATATATTTGGCACTATTTACTCTTTGCCTATATAAGTGACAGCATGATGATAGTTTTTGAATAGTGCAAGATAAGTTACTATCAAAATACTAACTTATCACAAATATACATACCATTTGGAACACATCAGATCCCTCATCAAAATCGACTATGCCAAAGAACAACTTGTCAGTATTGACCCGCTGATACCTAAAAGAGTTAGCTACTAGGAGGTATTCTTCATACACATGTTGGCATATCGCACAACGGCGCGACGGTGCCATTGCCGTGAACATGACGATAAATGAATAATCCCTTGGCGGATTCTTCACAAACTCCTTAAATTTACTTAAATTTAAAGGAATAATTGCACGTTTTGAAGCTATATCCTTTAACTCCTTGACCTTCTCCTCAATCTAAAACAGTAAGCGCAGTTAAGGGTTATTTTACTTAAACATAACATCGAAACCGAATTATTAGAAATGTATGAACTTACCCCTCTGGGGCGACTTTGAGCATCAGCATTGTAATAAGTTAAGAGAATTATCAGGAATAATAGCGAAATACTCTTCATTTTACGTTTACTAAACTTGACATCCACATAAATAATTACCTAATTCGAATTGTTCACCAATAACTAAATGCCACCCAATCCAACAATTATGACATCTAAATGTCACTGTCAAATTCTACCATGTAGGTACGCATACGTTTAGCAAAACTGTTTATTTTTCATGCTTGCTGGAACGGAGGCAAATAAATTTAAAAAAATATTGGGTTTTAAATTCAAACTATTAATGCCAGAATATGGTCATTTACTAATCATTCGACATTGAAACTAACAAAAGTAATTAATTCACATTGTTTCGAATAAATGAAACTAGTTAATTTCGAATATAGTAATTCTGTTGAGTTACTGTACCTATCAGATTTTATATACATGTACATGCACTATTTTGCATCAAATATCACAATATTATTTATGTCTGCTTCACTAGTGCAATATTATTAAAAAAGAATGAATATTTTGTCACATAAATTTTGTTCTTTGAGTCATTATAGCTCTCAAATTAATTAAATATGTAATGAAGTATTTAATATGAAATACAGATTACAGACATTTACCGGAACAATCTCGAAATTATTTATTTATATTTTAAATGTGGAATGGCCAAAAGGTTCTATTTAATCTATGTTTTGCTTCGCTATTTCAAATTGCAATACGTAGCACTCATAGCCTTGACTTAGATGCAAATTAAAAGAGACTTGTAAAAGTAAATACCTATCACAGGGTTTAGAAGTCATCTAGCTGGATGACCACTAGTGGAAAAAAAATCCGAACCTTCCGTGTTCATGTCGTTAAATAACAGTCGTTTAATCTCGGCTTAAGCTTTAAAAATGGTTTAAGTATTCCGTAGACGGGATAATAATTAACCTGACAAACCATGCTGAAGATATTGCGATAGTTTCGTGTTCAGCAATGGATCATAAAAATTGTTGCAAACTCAATTATTTCAAAATGAACACAATAGCGATTGAAGCTTTTTCTTAGAGTAACTAGAGGCTAATAGACGTGGAACTAATTCACGTGACTAAGTCTTATGTTGCCTAAGATTTCTGATGAGACTAAACAGTAACTACGTCTAATCAGCTATGATTTTCACGCAATATTAATATCTGTATAGGTACCTATTCATGTTTTACATTGAAATTAAGCTAGTCCCATTTAGAGCAACATCTAAATAAACGCGCATTAGAAAGCATCACATCAAAAGGCAGGCTGCCATTATTATCTGCTATCGTAATCATTTATATCGATTGCTAGCGTTTAATACCCCTTTTGTGTGACTAATGGGTTCTTCATTAATCTTCTTCATCAAATGTAAACAATGCATTAGTCACCAAACTTCTGTATTTTATTCTCACAATTCCAAACGCCGTATGCGGATTCGCGGGACGTGACCCATTGCAGGCGTAACAACGCAATGTGAGAACTTAAAAAAGTATGAAAGTTAATGCTGTACCTATGTACCTTACGTAAAGACTCGTGCATTAATATGGCACAATCTCCATCTGCTTGTAAGTATTATTACGTTGTTTCTTTACATTTTATATAAGCGCATATTATAAGTAGATATGTATTTTATTGAGAATTGTAGAAACAAGCCGCGTGTGTTCTTTATTGTTGAAACGCAGAATATTTCTTTACTTGTGCTCAGTAGCAAATGGATAGGCAGCAGTTAAGTGACGTAGACTTCTGCAATTTTTAATAGGTGTAAAATAGGCCCATCATCATTTTCATTTGCATTATGTTGCATTTTTTCTTGTAAATTAGAATGTTTGACATTTTGTTTCCTTTAGCTAAATATTTATATGATAGGCGTTTATTAATTCGTAGTTATATTTTTATAAGGCGGATGGGTAAAAACCAAATTTACAAACAAAGACAACTGGATATAACTGAAACACTCGATTCATAATTTACAGTACTTTTCAAAATATTTTATTAACACAATTCATTCAATAACACCAAAGATTATAACATTCTCTAACATGGAACCTAAAATAAAATACAATTCATCTATATGTATTTACTTACCAATTTATAATCATTCAAACATCATTTCTACTATGAGGTATACATAATAAAAATACTTTGAAATATATTTCACATAGTAAGTCGTCAGAAATGTAGTAGGTATATATTATTATTTATTCATAATTTGATATAATATGACAAGTGCAGTATGTCATGAAGCGTCTGCCTTGCTAATACTATAATAAGTATATTTAAATATTAATATTGTTCGCTCATAAGGAGACTCAAAAAGGAAAATAAAACACACAAAACAAACAAGTAGAAACAAAATAATATGGAATGTACAAATCATGTTTATTAACTGATCCCTGGCAATACATTGGTTTGTGACTCGCTTTGGAATAATGTTCTCACAGGTCACTTGAGACAGCATGGTACACAATACAGGCAGCAGTACAAGTAGTAAGGATAAGTACACCCACTATAGACACTGAAAGCTGTAATAGCATGTATACTTTAAGCCAGGTTCCACCTCACTCTCAGCGATAGAGACCGGTACACAGTACCCTGGGGGTTCAACTGTTCATAAATTATTTAAGATAATCGTTTGGACTTAAATTTCTACTCTAACTGTACATTAGTTTCGCCTTAATGCTAAAATAATCTAAATTGATATCGTCAGATGTTAAAGTCGACCGCGAGGGGTATTGAACGCGCAAACAAATTGATATGTTGGTGAATTCCTCCGTCACCGAAAATAAAAAAATCGGCCAGCATTTCAATAAATTAAAAAATAAATAACCCGTCATCGCACGGTAGCGTCACTCGAACATGATTGGGATTCAAAAGTGGGTTATAGAAAATCGAAGATAAAAAAATATTTATACAGATCGCGTCTCGGGGCTCGACGCTGCCGCAGCATCAAGGCAGCGTCAGGCCGGAGAAGTGCGAGGGGCAACAAGTTGGGGTTACGTCACTATAAAATGGTGCCTCGGGGCGCTATGCAGGACGGCTACCGGCGACGACGTCCCCTGTGCGCGACATATCGAAAATGAGCAGATATATAAGATTCGTGGCATAGAGCTCCGGGGCACGGGCGACGGGAGTGTGCGTGCAGGTTTACTGTTTCGTGTACAGGTAAATGGCGACGATAAGACCGTATAGACCCAATACTTCGGCGAAAATGAGGATAAGAATCATTCCGACGAATAACCTCGGCTGTTGGGCGGTACCGCGCACGCCAGCATCACCTACGATGCCTATGGCGAAGCCAGCCGCCAGCCCAGAGAAGCCTACAGCGAGACCAGCACCGAGATGGATGAATCCTCTGTAAAAGAAACATTATATATACATAAATGAGCAAAAAATAATAATATTAAAATCATGAAAGGTAATAGTAAAAGGCAATACAACCATATAATACAGTAATATAGCCTTAAACTGCAAGTTTTGTGTCAATCAGTGGTACTTGTATCACCAAATCTACAGAATTTGAAGTTATGTATCTTATCATAGGGTGATTGATTGTTGGTTTAGTCTTATCACTGCAAGTAAATGACAGTTCAAATTAGATAAGTGCTATGTACTGAGAGAGCACAAATTCCAAATACAAACTCTCTAAGGTTCCATATTCCAATATCTTGGATATGTTCCAAATGACACTTTTTCTCTCGTTGGATTTTTTGTTGTAAGATGGCAACACAAATGTTTTAACTTTGGTTTCCTGTGACCTTGCTTTGTGACATTACAATAATTTGTATAGCCAAGGTTCAGTAACAGGAAATAAGTAAGTCAATCATGCACACTGCTGTAAAGTTAGACCTACATTTAATACACAAATCTTTAGTATATTGTGGTAGCACAACTTTTAACACTTAAACTATGAATAATTATAACCAATCATGAACAGGATCAGAGGCCCACCCGGTCAGTTCAGTTATATCCAACAAGATTTATGCCTTAGATCTCAAATGATGTATATGCCTAGCAGTCTAATTCAGCCCTAAAAGTTAAACCTTGTTACTCAAAGAAAACAATATAAGGAATTGTTAGTGTTACTTATCAAAATCCAGTTTTAAATATGGAGTAATAACTGCCAGTGTGCTTCCAGTTGAATTATGATAAATTGCAACAAATAATATTAAACATGTTCTGTTACACACTTCCTTACAACTATAACCATAAGATAAGCATGACATACATTTATAAAGCAAAACCCATTTATACAGCTGTAGAAGTAGTATATTTCTAATAACCTTTCAAATTGAGCTAATTTAAATGAAGAGTCTCAAATATATATAGCTATAGCTTGATGCTATAATATGTATAAAATATCATCCAAAGAGTAGTAGGACATTTCATTCCTATTTCAATCAAAGCTGAAGCTTTAAACTGACTGCATATAATATGGCATAAACCTTTTTGCTCCACCTAGTTCAAAAGCAATTCTATATTTAATTAGAAATCCCATAGATGAATATACAAGATAATACCAACCTGAAGAGGGGGTAGGTTGCAGGTGGCTCCAGGGAGCCAGCAATCAGTACAGCCACCACCAGCCCATAAATGGCGATAATACCCGCCATGACAACGGGAATGATGGACTTCATGATCAGTTCAGGTCTCATCACGGACATGGCGGCGATACCGGTGCCCGACTTGGCCGTGCCATATGCAGCTCCCAGCGCTGTAATTTGAACAGTTAAAACATCAAGACTATATTGTTAAAGAAAATTTATAATACAAGCAACATTCAAAGAGACAAGATCTATGATTTTTTAAGAATGTTTGAGTGTTATGTAAGAGATTTTTTAATATAGCTAAGTAATCAAGTTATGCAATAGAAGGTTCTTTCGTGTTCAGAGTTCTACTTTGGTTGTGCTGTTTGATTGCAATAAGTAATTTATCTATGCCTAATATGTATCAGTGTATCTATGAAAAGCTTAAGCTTAGCAAAGAAGAAAGCTTAGCAAGCTTTGTAATCCAGGCAATCTGTGCCCTGAGGTTCAACCACTGTTACATCACAACACATAATATCTTAATAATCATGTAAGACAGTGTCTGTACTCAAACAGTTACTATGAAACAGTGATCCGACTTTACCAATGGAATAAATAATACAACCTGGTACACAAAAACTAGTGAGGATTACCTGTCCATAATTTTATATTTGAGTTGGCATATATATTAACATTTCTGTATTACTAGTAGTGTTAATGCTTACATTAGAACATGGAAAAAACTGCTAAATGTTAAAGAACCACAGCCAAACAAAAATATATGTTTAATTCTAAGAATTCACTTTCCTCTTTACTAAGTGTATTGTAACATCTGCCCAGGAAATCTTGCTTAATATTTCTCAATATAAATATCAATGAGTGCTTGTACACTGTTAATATTGTGTTCAAGTTATCAATGATCAAAGTATTCATTGCTTCATCTTCATCAACTTTGATGTGAGAAATGCTTAAGTAAAAATAATTTCATGTTCTAATTTCCAGCAATGGATCTATGTGGTTCGTCATAATTAGAAATTATAATACATATTAATCATTATTATGTATTATAATTAATGTAATAAATAAATATATTAAATATCATATTTAATGTATGTATTGTTATATGATTGTTGTTTAATGATGGTAACTAGTGATTATTTAAAATACTTGTCACCTCCCTATGGGAAGACGATATAAGATTTTTTTCAAGACCATCATGTGATTGATTGTCCAAAGCCAATCCTAGACATTGTCATGATGTCATAATCATATGACACAAGGTCCTGATCTCTCAATCACTATTTTTATTTTTTCACCAACATTTGATCAATAATCCTGGTTGTAAGTGACAATTGAATGGATGGGAATTCTAATGGTTTATAATAGTTAAATTAATACCACATAATAAGGCAGGGCAATTATAATAGATTCTATATAAGAATGAATCCTGATTGCAATGATAAGAATGTAATTTGTTCCTATCATGTGATGTTAGGCAACTGTATCCATCAGTGTTGCCCAGTATTCAAGAAATTGCATTTCATCCTATGAGATTATACAAATACAACTGAAGAAATGAAAATTCACTCAATATTTAATTGACCCCAATTTTTTTGCAGCTACACATTTTTCTATAGCCACCCATTCATTGTAAACTCCACTTTTTTTAATTTCGTGTAATTTTATCGCAGGGTATTCATTCATTGGCACGTTAAGATGAATCGTGTTCTTTAATGTAATTCTTAAAGTAATATTCATGTACTGATCGCTATTGATTTGTTTAAGTTCCATAAGCCGACTTAATCACATGATACATTTATCAATCATGTGATGATAGAAAATCCCCCAGTTTACAATATCAATTTAAGATTTATAATTGTATTTTACGGATTTCAACGGTTTTATTTGTAATTCAGGCAAATGCACTAACTTTCCATTGTGTCTTAGTGCGCGGACACTGCACACGAAATGAATCTTTCGGTATCGATCGGGCAAAATCATTTTCAATCTTCACGCCTCAAGATACGACCCAGTTTACAACAGACATGTGCTGTTATTAGAAGCTTTTATGGCGACCGTGATATTATCACGAGATGTGTCATTGGGCTTTCAATTACGTGTTACCAATATGAAAAAAATGAAATCTGCCACAATCCATCTGTCACATGACTGGTTCTAGTTATATCTCATACAACGCCCACCATTTTTTCAGCGAAAACCACTGAAAACATCAATGCCTCTACGATGGGACAGATCATACATACATAAACGTAGCAACGACATATGCTCCAAGGCGCGGCTACTACTATATTTAGGATGCCTAAAATTAACGGTCCGACTCGTAATTTCATGAATTATCGTTTATCTTCACCGTAAGAGAGAGCCATTCGACCACAAATCGGATCACACTACCGAATCTCAACAAATTTTGGGGATCGATAAACGAATAAGGACAGCCATTTCAATCACTATACAGATAGAATACGTACCGCTAAAGATGATAGCAGACGCCGCCCCCATAACTCCAAAGAAAGGTCCATAGATGGGATTAACGTCAGCGGTACTCATCTTGAAATGTGGTTAGGGAGTATTTACAGGTCCCAAATACTGTGATGACTATCTGCACACACTCACTCCACGGAACTATTTTAGAACAGACAAATATGGCCCAAGCTTTGCGGACTGGATAGAATGGGTCATATGACGCTTGATGTTCAAGGCAGTACTCGATATGCCCTAACTTCTGATTGGCGACACTGCGTCATATCCGAAATGCGCGACCAATCTTGAGCTAAAGATTTCGCAGTGGTGTGACGTCGATCATTGATGTGGACCGCTGGCCAGCAGGTTTTTACTGCGCATGTGCTAATTAATCGTTTAAATGTTATTTTAGCAATGCAAATAATGCTTTTAGTTTAACTATTTATAAATTTAAGTCAAAGTAACTATTTTTAAATAAAATATGGCGTCCAATGCTGACTTTCTTTTAATATTAATATTTTATCATGGTTGTTAAAATACCGAAGACTAATATTGACTTCCGTTTGTTATTGCCAGCAATCCTAACATGTCATATGGCGCGATGTTTAAATTTTCTTTTTCATAATACAAAGTAATAAATCAGTTGTTAATATTAATATAATGACGATTATTAAAATATAGTGTGCAATTTGAGTTTCTATTGTTAATATTGTTTGTCGCATTGAGGTTTCTTATTGGTTTTTTCATTAAACACAAAAAAGGTATTACTACCTTAGTTATGAAAATTATGTAAAAATAAACTCCGGCAATTTCAAAAGTCAACAGTAATAACGTTAAGATGAGCATGAACAGTCAGATTAAAAAGAAATGGTATTTATAGTACTAAAAGATGTTTTTTGTATAATTTGTTTTTAAGTTTAATCTATGAAAAGGTGTTTTTAAAAATGATGTATCCTATTTTTAGCTTAATTAGATTGTTTAGTAAAACAACATTTATAGGGATTAATTATCCTTATTTAGTATTCAGAGATTACAAACAATTAATAAATTCATAATCTACATTTCAAAATAAGTCACGTATGTCATTATGACAGTTCAATGTTTATTGCCTCTTTGGTATTAAATGTTGTACAAAGTTTTGAACTTTTATTATTATAATTGAACTTAATATTTATTTTAAAAAAATTACCTACCATTATTATAACAATAACACTACAAAATGTTTGCCGACAACTAATAATCCATAATATATCAAAATGAAGTACAATTACAAGGTAAGTCAAGATTTACATGCATTTTTTGGGATTTAGTCGTAAATTTGAAAATATTAATTTGCAGTATTGTTTTATACAAGTAACTTCATGGCTGATCATGTCTAATAACAGTGGTAAGTCTTTGAGTTTTCAAAATTACTGATACATGTTCAGGTGGCTTCGAAAGCGCCAGAGGTTAGTTGTAACACGTGAGAACTGAGAACCACAGGTATTCAAACCGGTCAATGATTAAAATTCTAACATCACGCCTGTGACCTTACGGGATAATTAGCATCAAACGCCAAATATCTTTATTTCCTCTCCTCACATCCTCTTTGTCTGTCTGTGCAAACTTATAAAATTATCCTAGACAAGCTGTAAACATACAACAATGAGTTCTATTCCATCTCGTCTAACTCATATTATATTATTATTTGACAATACTAAGATTATCCATACTTTATATCAACTTTAGAATGTTAGACTATAGAATATTTTTCAGCTTAGTGTTTGCTGTCTTCATAAAAAATTATTAATGAAGCAAACAAATGAATCTTTATACATATTCAGGCCAAAATGGTGATGAGAAAATTGTTCATATTATTCAGATAATATAACAACAATTAATAAGCAAAATATTCAATATTAAAAATTTTAACAAAAATTGTGTTTGACAATAAATCAAATATCCATTTACAATATTACATACTTAAAAGTCATTTAGAATCAAAGATGGCAATCTGTACTTGGAGGGAAGTGTGGTAATTTAAAAAAAAACTATTTTTTAATGTTTTTAGGGGCATAAATAACAAAAATATTGAAATTACATCAGAGACATAAAAATTTTATAATAACATAAACTTTGATATTCATCAGATAGTATTGTAAAAATTTAAGATTTAGTTATGTAGATCTATGGATTTCATCTGAAATATGAAAGAATGCCATATTTGATCCCAAGTAAGTGACAGATTGCCATGTTCTATTGTTACAAAAAAATTATAGATTATGGGGTGTGTTTTATTGTTACCAAAAATTTGTGGATTAAATTAGTAATTAGCAGAGTAACAATTGTACACAAACTGTAATTGACACCACTAAACCATGTGAATTATTCGACACTTGTGATTGGTTGATGGCATCAGATTGCCGGGTTTGATTCTCACCTTTCAAAGATTGCTGGATTTGAAACCCAACCTTTTTAAGCTCGATTTTAATGCCATTTGACAGTTTCAGTGCGATCATTATTTTAAATTCCCTGCAAAAGCATACTAAAATCTCATTTTTGATAAAATATACATAATGCCTTCTATGATTCTATATGACCCATATTGCCAGAAGTGTGTGATTTTTTTTTATTTTCAGTTTCAAAATCTTTTGGGAACAGTGTACAGAAAAGGTGACATATTGTTTACACATGATGGCAATAGTGTGATCAGTCCAGTGGGCAACAAAATCACTGTATATAATTTAAAACAGTAAGTAAATTCTACTATCTTTATGCCTCCCACCTTAAATACTGTAAGATGAAGTGGTGTCAACATATGTATGTACTGTGACAATGATTATCTTTAGATGGGTAAGCCACTCAATTTGAATGGGAACCTCAAATATTAAAATTTTCAAATGTGTTTACTATGAGGACACTTCAATACATACTAGTGGCCCATAGCGATCGAAATTCGATCGTAAATCATAAAAAAATCTGTTTGAGCGTTGTTTAGGTTCTAATGTCAAAGACTATGCTCAAATAAATCTTTCCTCTGTGATACTTAATGACAACAATTAATTATTTTTGATGTCATATTGTTGTCGTATTGATGTCTCATGTCTGACATTGTCAATGGGAACATCAATAGTAAATGATTTATTTAATTCAATTTCATGTAATTCATCATCATCATCCTATCTCAGTCCACTGCTGGACATAGGCCTCATTAGTTATACATATGTACATTAAATATTAAAGACAAAATATTAATATATTATTAATTTGACCACAGACTTTAACCATATATGAAAGAGAGGTTGCTTGACATTTTTTGACACAACCGTCAAATAATGTTAATCAGTTGTCAGACTTTAACCACATATACATGAGAGAAGTGCCATATATTTAAATTTATAATAATTTTAAATTTATGAAGTTTTGCATGTTTAATAAGACAACCGTTCCCCTATTTATACTGTAGTGTTTTATTTGTATATATTAAAGTTTTTTTGATGCATTTTGGCTAATATGGGTTAGTTTTTGGTATACTTATTCTTGCCCGAAAACACTAATAAAAATAGTGTTCCAATGCAAAGATACCTTTACATAGCTCACATAATTAATTTTACTGATAATAATTATAGACTTGCCTAAAATGACTAAGTTGTTACTATAACCTCTTTACATTGGACCCGTCGGTACACGTCTGTATAGTGTGGTATCTATGTGGGGGTGCAGTAGTGTGCGTTGCGTGTTTGTGGTTAATTTAATGTATCGTTTATTCGTTATTTTTAAAAAGGATTAGCATTTTGCACCTGCACTCCTTCTCTGTATAAACTATAAGTGTGCCAAATTCCATACTCGTCCGTAAGCGCAATTTTCGTAAAAAGAGGGGAAAAGTTTTTGCTTCACGTATTAATATATAGATACTGTAGCACCAAATGTTGTCAGATTGATGAAACACTCGGTTTGAATAATTCAAAACCCTTTTATAATGGTTAATGTGTAATTAGACTTCATTTCAAAAGGGCATGGGAGGAGTAATCTGTCTATAGATTTACTTTACCACCATGCATAGTCTATTATAGTTTATTATATATTTCAGGGGTTGCAAGCGCGACTGCCAATCGGAGGTCCTGGGTTCAAATCCCGGGTCGGGTACTATTGGATTTTTCTAATTTAGAATTTATAGTAGTAACTCTGAGTCTGGATCAGTGCCTGGTGTATGGCAATAGGCCCACCACCTATTCCATGGCACTAAAACGTAACTGGTGAAACATGGGGATGTAGTACACCCCTCTGCCTACCCCTTCGGGGATCACAGGCCTGATGTTACGTTTACTATATAATAGTTTATTATATTTTATTAACAACTAAATTGTAAACTTATTATAGACCTTTTGTTATTTTAAGTTAAAGGTTTTTATTTTTTATAAATTTTTATATGCACATGAAGTGTTTGTTTAGCATAAAATACTTTTTTAGGAACAAGAGTAACACCCTACCTGTGGAAAGCCATTTCAACTACACAGCAGTTGATGTATCACCAAATGGAGCTATTCTGTTGGCTGTCAATGAAAGTTTGTATACATCTTTATTTAACCACATCTAAGGGCAGATTTACACTTTTAGAGTTTTACCAAATTGGTGTTCATGTGTCAATATTTGGTCTTGGTGTTTATACAACCTTAACTTTTGAAAACACCCTGAAAACTGTATACGAAAACATGCTACCTGCATTGGAATACCCTATGAAGTGGACATTACAAGCAGATACATACATGGACAGGTCCAGAATCAACATGATATATATTTAATACACATCATTTATCTGTCTACCCTTACATATAGGTATTATAAAACAGATCTGGAACTTTCTACAAAGCGTAGTGGATTGATTATTACATTACATAATTAAAATATTGCAATTATTTCAAATCTTTTAATTATTTGTTGATTCATTTTGGAATAATATTTTTAGAGGATAATATATTTGCTATATTTGCCAGTGAATTCTTGTTACATTTTGTTAAGTATTTGATAAACAATTAGCATAATCCAACATTTCTTTAGAATGTATGTAACAATTTGAGAAAAATGTTGTATAACTACATTCTTAATATCATCATATTTAAAGAAAGACTACATTTTATTTGATACTAGTAATATATATTATGTAGTGTGAACTAATTACATGTATTAGTTATTAATTAACAGATTGTTAATGTTATGGACAAAGTCTATGAGGTATTTTATTAGATAATTCATGTTTTAAAAAAAAATCTTTAACTAATTTTCAATTTTTCTGTTCTTTATTTGCAGAAGGTGAAGCCCAAATGATAAGTATGCTAACATGCACAGTGATACATACCTACAAATTCAAGCAGCAAGTGAATGCAGTAAAATTTAGTCCTGATGGCAAATATTTTGCTACTTGTTGTGATGACACAGGTACTAATTATGAAAGTATTTTAAAATGCTTCATTTAATACATTAAGATATATAGGGACCAGTACAGTTTCATGACATAACTTAATGCTTATGAAGGAATTTGTGTGTCATCATATTGATTGCCTTGTTGGTTCAGTGGTCATGAGCACAGCTGCCAATGAAGAGGTCCAGGGTTCTATTTCTGGTTTGAGCAAAGTTAGATATTGGTAACTTGAAATTCCCAATATTATTTCACCCTGTCATGGTGGGATGTAAACATCAGTGGTAAACAGTGGAATGTGGTAGTGTACTATATTCATCTTCCTACCCTATTTGGGAGATTCAGACCTTATATTACTGTTTTTTAGTATAGTGTAGTAGCATAGTATTAGTTCAAAAATGTAGACTTAGCATGTGGATGTATAAACTCAGAAGAGAGCTCTGGTCACTCAAATGTCCATCAATAAATGAGAACCACATATTTAAACAATCTGATGATTATTGATTATTTGTTTTAATTAATATTTCAGTATTCATAATGACAGCTCCCAATAGTTTTACTGGAGAGTTTCGGTCTTTTATTATGAAGCGAGTTTTCAAGAAAGCTCATGATGATGTTACATGCCTTGATTGGTCTTCTTGTAGCAAATTACTTGCTGTTGGGTCGAAAGATACAACAACCAAAATATACAGCCCTGAGTATTTGGATAACCTAAACATGTACTCTTTAAGTGGGCACACAGATAAGATCACAGGTGTGTTTTTTGAGAAAAACAGTTTGGATTTGATAACTGTTAGTAGAAATGGTCAGGTGTGCCTGTGGGAAGCCAGCATCGATGCAGATGACTTGGTAACTTCTGAGGTCCAAATTTCACATGCCAAGAGAAGGAGGATTCAGAAACAAACCGCTCTGGTACCTGATGAGGTTGATGAAAAGCATGTTATTGAGAAGGATAAGGAATATGTGAGTAATTTAGATTTATTTTTTATTTTTTACACTGGTGATATCACAACATTCATAGCTATTGAAACCTTTGTTATCACTATATTTATGTTGAAATTTATGTTACATGTAAATGGGTTATTTATTGTTATACTATCATAGATGTGTCACTTAAGAATTAAGGTTGGTTTATATAACACTATGCCGCCCGGCGACACCACAGTGGTGTTGTACGCAAAATAGCGGCTAACTGCCGGCCACACCTCAGTGGTGTCGTGAGCATAGTATCGCTCAGTGGTCGGCGACAGCATGGTATCTTTTGCATTCTATTTGTGTTTTATTTAGGTAACAAATAAGTTATCCACGTCAACAAGTTTTATATTTCTATAAGTACTTGTGCCCTTACATCATGGCAGATGAAAGAGACGGTATGATTATTTACGATGAAAGCCAAGTAATCCGAATTAGCGCTGCCGGCGTCAAGCTAATAAATTTTTACGAGACGTGCAGACGGCAAAACGGCAGTGATAGCTCTAGATCACTGCCTCATTGATCTAGTAGTTTCAAACACAAAGTTAATAATTAGATTAAAAATGGCCAAGTACATTTAAATAGAGAACAACATAATATAACAAAATAGTCTGTTCTAGGAGAGTGATGGCGAAGCACCAAAAGATGAGCCAGATAAGGTGCCAGATGATAAGAAGTTACAATACAAGAAACTTGGACGACACTACATCGGAGATGCGATCAGAAATGCCAGTCACAAAGTTAAATTGACTGCAGCACAGTACCACAAGGCGACGAAGTTGTTAGTTACAGGTGAGTTAATTTAAAAACTAATATTTTTGGCACAGTTCTAATACAAACTAAAGGTTTGTATTTTTATTAATTTTTCCCTACTTTTTAAATGCAATAAAAAAGAATAGTACATTCTTTTTAAAAACAGTGTAAATGAAATAAGCCATTTCGTGTTTCAGGCTTCTCCAATGGCATTTTCTTTTTGCATGAGATGCCAGATGTTAACTTGATACATACTTTAAGCATATCAGAACATAGGATCAGCTCCATCGCAATGTCAGATCAAGGCGATTGGATTGCTTTTGGATGCCCTAATATTGGACAACTGTTAGTGTGGGAGTGGCAGAGTAAGTGAACTTTCCCTACATACTATGCACATTTTATTCACACAGAGTAGGAAACACAGCCAGGAGTGCCTTATATTATCTACGAGCATCTCTGTAACTAGGTTTAGCAGAGAATTAACGTCGTTTAGTTCACTTAGTATTAGATTTTAATAATAAGGTTGGCAATCATGAAATCTTGATTACCAAAATTATCATTAAAATCTGATTTAAAATATTAACTAATAAATATAATTAACAAATTAGAAATCAAGAAAGAGGCTGTAGGAAAAGGATTAATATCCATTAGTTCACTTATTATAAGATTTTAATGATAATTTTGTTATTGATTGCTAATTGACTGGGTACAAGGCACTTAGTAACTCACTGGACTACAGTTAGTTATAAAATTACGTTAGTTTGTGGTTCATTCTAATTAGTGTGGTATACTAGTTCCGGCCGGTCATAGACCTCTTGCTACCAATGAGTATTGACCTTCACCTCTAGTATACACATGCTGACATATTATGTAAATGTAATTATTGTAATTTCAATGAATAAATACTTTGTTCTGATAATTAGGACACACAGTTATTATGTAATAAAAAAAAAACAATAAAAACACGTTATTCAGTTTGACAATTTCATTCAGTGACTTTGCCATTTAGTTCATATCATCAGAGTGACATGTTTATTAATTTCTGGGAATTTTCATAGAACTGGCAAACTAAGCTTCTTACATCTCATACGTATAGACATATTTTAATACTAACGTAACATAAAAAAGAAACATCACGCATGTAATCCCCGAAAGGGTTGGCAGAGGGGTGAAATAGACCCCAACGTTTCACCAGTTACGTTGTTTAATACTGGTTTTTAATAATATAAATATATTACTATGTAAGCTTATATTTAAAGTATTAAATGAACCAATACATATACAACTTGCTTGCTTATGACAGATATTTTGGGTTAGATTCGTCCATGTAAATGTACTAAGAGACTGTTAGGGAAGGCCTATGCCAAGCAATGAACTGAAATAGGCTGATGATAATGAACAAATAAACCATTAAAGTGACTCAAAAGTTATTTTCAGTTTCCTTGCAATACATATATAAATAATTCCTCTTTCAGGTGAGCAGTATGTCATGAAACAGCAAGGTCATTCCTTAGATATGACCTGTTTAACATACTCCCCAGATGGACTCTACATAGTAACGGGAGGCTATGACGGTAAAGTCAAAGTATGGAACACGACATCTGGGTTTTGCTTTGTTACCTTCAATGAACACAAATCTACCGTCACAAGTATTGTTTTCAGCTCCAATAAGAAGTTTTTCGTGACAGCATCTCTAGATGGCACTGTTAGATGCTATGATTTGGTCAGGTAATTGGGAATTTAATTTTTAATACATTAGCAACATCGTTTCTTTAAAATTATTCTATACTCACGCTGGATCTCTTATGGTGTAGGCGTAGATCTTTGAATGGCAAATATCTCTATTCTTATATTCTCTATAGAATATATTTCAACAAAGACCAATTGTGATTAACTTAATTGTGCCGTACTCCAACTGATGTCCTTAAAGTCAACAGCTATTTACGAGAAAAGTATGTCTTAATAGTGTAGGACTGGTCGAAAATAAATATTGCTTTTATTTGAATACTCTGTCAGAGTTTCGCACATTGCTGTGTAGTTTTATACGTTATTAATACTAGCCACCCAGATATCGTCGTGTGGAGGCTAGTAACTCAATACATATGTTTAAGATCCTATAAATAACTGCCACAAAGTTACAAGCAAGTTGTAATATAATTTTATTCTAAAAGAAAGTATTAATTTAAAATGTATATTCAGATATCGCAACTTCCGTACGCTGACGTCACCGAGCCTGGTGCAGTTCAGTAGCGTGGCGCTGGACTCGAGCGGCGAGCTGTGCGCGGCGGGCGGCCAGGACGTCTTCGAGATATTCCTTTGGTCCATCAAATTCGGCAAACTTTTGGAGGTAAGCCCTTTGTTTCTGTACTATTGACCCTCAGCTTATCAAAACTTGTTACATGAATGATTTATAATGTATGTTCTATTAAAATGAGGTTAAAATGTCATAGTGATGTAATGACATTAAATGAATTTGTTTAAATAAGGCCTCTATCAATTACTGTTTGATTTAGGTTAATCAAGCTTTTTGATAATCCATATTCTGCTCTCGAAACCTAAGTTCCCAATATTTATTACTTACAATGGATACTAAGGTTTTTCACATGTTAAGAATTGTATTCACTAGGGGTCAAGACATTGCATGTTGTCATTAACTTTGTTTTGACTCTTACGACAATTAAATGTTTCCTACTGAACACGGGTCACAGAGACCGGATATTCGTTGAGATATGATCAAGTTATAATAAATATGTTGTCGTTGGAGTTGTTCTTACTTTTATTTGTCCAAAACGTTAATATTAATTATTTGTGTTACTATATATTGTGTTTGTTACTATATACCTATTATTATTTAGATTTGAGCTGCAACTCATAAAGCCTATATTATAAATTAATCTCATTTTGTGTTTGTATACGATAAGGAATATTCTTCAAACTTCTTGTATCCAGGTTCTGGGGGACCATGAAGCTCCAGTGTCAAGTTTGTCGTTCAGTCCTCACCTGGGCAGTTCCAAGCTAGCGTCCGCTGGCTGGGATAAGACTGTTCGCCTGTGGAACTGTATAGAGAGTAGTTCGGAGTGTGAGGTCATCAGATTGACCGCCGATGCTCTTCAGGTGGTTTTCAGACCGGACGGTGAAGAGGTAATGTTGGTATTTTTATTATTATTCGCCATTACGCCGGGTCAATTATGAGGTAGACAGGGTGTATCGAGTGTTAACTGTATCCTTATAACCTTGACGTCTTTTCGCCCAAATTCATCACTCTCTTCACATACGTCATAAACCATTTAATTAGTTTCAATACATTTCAAAAATCTAGAAATTTCAAATTAATGATCTCTTTTCATAATCAGATCTCTATAGACAATAAAATACTTGGAACAAATTGGGACGACTAATTAATTAAGTAATTTAACACACGAAAGAACTGTTAATTATTTCCTTTTCTGTACATATTACGTACAGGAGGCAAACGCTACTGTATATAAGAATACGCTATATTTTAGTATCAAACAATTTAAGACGCCAGTAGTGACATCTCTATGAGAATGTCGTTTGTATTCTGACAGATCTGAAACTAAATCAATGTATAAGTTAGTAATTCTTGTTATTTCTGGGCAATTAAAGCACCATATAAGAATTTCCTGTATTATAAATACCATGCAGTTATAGGTATATTTATTATGTGGCAGTTATTTATTATAACTCTAGAGTAGTCATGAACTTAGTATATTCCCCATGATGTTGAGTGATTTCTACTGATTTTTAATTTGCTTAATGTTAAAATTAATTTTATAGGTGGCAGTTTCTTCTCTGGACGGAAACATAACGTTTTTCAACGCGACCACTTGCGATCAAACGGCTAGTATCGAAGGGCGGAACGACTTGGGTTCGGCCAGATCGGACACCGACCTTATCACCGCTGAGAAACAATTAAAGACTAAGTGAGCTAACTAATTTATTTATTAAGTTGCCAACTTACTGTATATTATCGAAATTAAATTATTTCATAAAAAGTAGATTCCTACTGAGTGCCACGGCAATTACTATATAATATCGAGAACTTTCGAAACCACATCACATATAAATATAAAATACAAGGAAATTACATGAAAACATTAAAGGTAGATTACTAATAAATTTTGAATGAAATTGTTACCATAAGGGATATGAAATTCTTGTCAACTATCACTCGATTCCGTTACTTACGGACACGACATAAATTGCCTTTGATATTATTTTAGGGCGTTTACAACGATTTGCTACTCGGCGGACGGAAAATGCATATTGGGCGGAGGGAACTCCAAGCATGTATGTTTGTACAGCATAGAGGAGTCTGTGCTCATCAAGAAATTCGTCATCACGCAGAATATGTCCTTGGACGCTGTCAACGTAAGTCTTTAATACCTTTTTCGTACTAATAACAACTGCACTCGTACTAATATACCTATTTCCTGTACTACTGGACGATTGTTACTGTCAGTTTGCTAAACTATAGTTACTAGGAAATAAGCGATGATATTTTTTTTCTAATATCAGGACTTCATAAACCGCAGACTTATGTCGGAATTCGGTAACATGGCGCTGGTGGAAGAGAGGACGGAGCTGGAGGGCGGCGACGTGAGCGTGCGGCTGCCCGGCGTCAGGGCAGGAGACATGGCCGACAGGCAGGTCAAGCCGGAGGTACGGAGGCTTGCATTTATATTTGCCATCAAATTTAAATGTATACTTTGTAGTAGCTAAAAACTGTATTGACAATATGGACTGACTTCCGGCCAGTTTGAATATATGTGAAACTTTCGCATGTATTTCCTGTAATGTTTTAGGTCCGAGTTCATTGTGTAAGATTTTCTCCAACGGGAGAAAGCTTCGCCGTGGCAGCTACGGAAGGCCTCCTCGTCTACAGCCAAAACGTCGGCCTCGATGGAACCTTTAGGTATGTATTTATATACATAAATATATCTTCACCTATAGTCCGTTACGAGGTAGGCGAGGAGCACGGAGTGCCAAATATCTCAAATAGGTACATTTTTTTTTAATATAACCAGCTTGGAGTCGTATTTGTGATGTAAAATGACAGAGTATAAGTTCTTGTACTGTATTTTGGGTACGTTTGGTTAAAATTTAGTCAAATTTAAAGGTAATACTATTGTTTAAAAGGTTGTAATACCCATGTTAGTGAAGGTGCTTCAGGTTTGGATACGCAGTGAGCGTCTAATATTAGATAAAGTGTGTGATTTTTTATTCATAATATAATTTTTTCTTATTATTTAGTTGTTTTTTTCGTACACGACAATTTTGTATGCGTGACGCGTAATAAACAACCCCCCTTCTGGTCGCTTGACTTCTCATACTGATGCCTACCGCTGTCGTTTCCAACAAGTCAGTACCTCGTTAGTACGCCGTCACTGCCAGCTGACCGGGTACCTCTGCGAGTTAAAATCAATTTTTATGTATCAGAAACTCGTGGGTCGAGTGATCGCAAGCGCGACCGCCGATGGAGAGGTCCCGGGGTCGACTACCGGGACGGAGGTACAACTTGGATTTTCGAGCAGGCATTTATAGGTGCGGTTCGAAGTCTGACAGTCGAGTCAGATGCACGTCACCGGGCTCTCCGCCTACTCCATGGTGGAACGTGAACGTAACGTGACAAAACGCGGGAGGGTACTACTCTCTCGTATCCGTCCCGGTGGGGTGTACAATCGTGATGTTACGCTTTAAGAAATGCTGTATTTAAATTGGCCAGGCCGTTCCGGCTGCAGCGCGGCGCGACCCCGCGCGCGGCGCGCGGGCTGCTGGCGGCGCGCGCGTGGCCCGCCGCGCTCACCGCCGCGCTGCAGCTCGCGCTGCCCGCGCTGCTGCACGAGTGCGTGGAGGCCGTGCCGCCCGCCGACAGTGAGTCTTACGATTGTTTTCATTATTTCGCCACGCCGGACCCTATACAGACTAGCCAGAAGGCACCCGCTGCTGAACGTCTCTGTGGGCACGAATGACACGAGCGGCTCGCCGCTCGGCGCCGACGCCGCCGCCGACAAAGACCACGCCGCGCGGGGCGACCCGCGACGCCAGTTGCCTTCCAGCAGCGTTGCATACATAACGTCGCTCGCGATATTTGTAGTTTCTCAAGAATATACTTTATTACCCGGAGTACAGTCCCGCTGTTTCATTAAAATAAAGGAAGTTCACAAAAAACCCATTTGAACCCTAACAGTTTCCATCCTTCCTGATCTGACGTCTTTCCTCCATACATATTACACTTTTCATGCGTGCACGTCTGTTCTAATTTACTACTACTACTATTTATTCTAAATCACGCTTTTTACTCTGAATTGAATTATTTTGTTAATAACTTAAATTTTATTATAATTTTTGGTTGAGGCGATGCATTATGATTGATAGTTCGATCTTCTACCATTGTTATATAATCTCTTTGTCATTAACAATTATTTTCTAGTTTTTAGTTCGATTAGCAATAAAAGCGTGTTTTTTAGTTTTTTTTTCACTCTTATTTATTTTTGATTTACGATCGAATTTCGACCGCTACTGGGCCACTAGTATTTGATAAAAATAAAAAAAAAACTTTTTAATAATTATATAACCCTACATAGAAGAGTATGTAAAAATTAAATAATATGGAACGTTCATGAATGACTGCTTCATTAAAGATAAAGCAAAAGAGCGTCGTGAAAACTGTTAGTAGCCAGTAATAATTTTTTATGTCTACGCTGCCGTAAGAAATGTATGTATAAAATACGGTGTATTAAAACCACAATGATAAGGGATCAATAAAACTGAGTAAAATTTATCAATAAATTGATATATTACAATAAACGTCTCCCACTTCGTCCGTATCACACACCGCGAGCCGCTGTCCGCGCACAATCCGTATTATTATTAATATAAGACTCATTTTGGCACTAAAATTAACTACATACTACTACAAGTGTACATTGTACGCTTCATAATTTCATATCGTATCGTCCAATATTTATACACACCTAATATTCGATACAAATTACCAAACTAGCATTTTAAACATAATGAAAACGATCTATGATAGTAAACAAATATAAGCAATTCCGAGTCTTAATTGAAACAAAATGCGACACGGTTTTGTAGACACGAATGTTAGTTAGCGATCACAAGAACGTACGTGTTTATTGCGTTCGTCGACAGGTGGCGCTGTGCCTTAATAAAACAAAAGGAACTATTCTCACCGCAGACGAAACGTGGAATATAAAGTACATCTTATCAATGATTAAACAAATATTGGTCAAATTCATAGCACAAGCGAATCCAATAATAATTTGGTCTTTCCTCTGATTGGAATCGACAACACGTCGTATTTTCATTTAATATATCATAGTACAATGGTACTCAATCATGACTCTAATCATGTACTTATAACACGCAGAAATCAACCCGGCACTTGCTAGGATTGCGCTTCCCTCCCGTCACCGGACTCCGCCCACCAATGCTCACCGCTCTCGCCTTCGACGCACCGGTATCTCGCTGTGACGTCATCGTCCCTAGGTGCCTAGTTGACTTCTGCGAGTTGTATATTTAATATTAATAACAATACAGATCATCCACACTTCTCTCGTATCCCATTCGACATGATTTAGAACACAATAATTATTAGTGATAATAATTAATTAAAATTACATTTAATGAATTATTTACTTAAAATTAACTAATAAGAATAATTATAATATCCACTTAAGATTAAGTTTTTATTTAAATAGTGTCTCTAAATGAAGTGTTTTTTCTTTAAGCTTATCAGAAATGGTGGTAATACCATGGCCCGCCAAATGTAAACATTAATGTCGAACCGGATCGAACTGGATAAACGATTGAGGGTTGCAACACTCTCAGAAAAAAAGGTTTTTCTACGAAAACAATCCATTTAGAAACACCACAAAATCATTAGGAAACTTGAAGACTTAAATAAATAAATCAATCGATACGTTTCGCTTAGATCGCCATTCGATACAATCGATTTTCGAAATCGATTGTAATCAATGCCGAATCGTAGCAAATTAAATTGCATTTTTAAGTATACACAGTCCGGTAAGTAGCTTTACAATCAGTAGATATTCGTATCAAAATTGTCACAATTGACAACCACCTCGTATATAATACATACATAATATATATAAGTATATATATGAACAATACTTAGTTATTATTCATTAATATAGTCAAAAAAGAACTACGAAGTTATCGTAATTTTCATGTGTTTTTCATAGATATAACTTGACCTCTACGTAAAACGTATAAATTTTGATATGAGTATGATTAAAAATAATCCGATTTATACTGTGGCATGTTGATAGCGTGTTTTATTGTAATGTGGAAGTAAGTTAGGTTTTACAGGTCAGAAACAGATTGAACAGGAATTAAAGTCCTACCGTCTTATAATTAGTATATCTGTCTACCACAACAAAGGAAACACTGATCGACATATGCACACACAACTATGCCTCCAAATGCGATAGCTCCACATAAGATATGTTTTAGTTAAAAAATATTCTAACGGAAGAATGCAATAGTCGGTGTTAATTTTATTCGTCTTAAAACAACATGATTTTATGAACGAAAGATAAACCCACACTAATACTAACATTTCGATATATTTTGTCGAGACTACGCAGCTAAGAAAAACATAACTAAACATTTTATTAAATACGCAAAAATTCGATGTCAGCATAAAACTTCGCAAAATATAGGTTAAAGCACCACGTGTGTTAATTAACATTAAAAACTATTGTTTAACAGACGAGTATAAATGTAATTATTCGAAAATAACTGATTTTTGGCTTACAATAGACAAGTAAGAAAAAAACAGTACATAGATCATTACATTGCGTAAAAAAGTGGTCCCCGCACGCGGATAATTAAATTTGAAATTAGAACCTTTCAAACGTCACTGCACGACAGAGACAGACTTATGCGCCGACGCAATCGCGCGAGCGAGACAGAAAATATAGAAAGCGTTTTTACAAAATGGCGGGAATGGCTGAAGAATATTCATTTTTAATGACAAAATGCCTCCATGTTATTTTCCTGTCTTCCATTCGTGCACAAAATTTATCATAGGAACGCAATTTATTTAAGAAATGTCAATTGAAATTTTTTATTTGATGTTTAAGTCAATATCCTATACACCCCGATATATTATTTGAGTCCCCGAAATCTGGGTACAGAACACAAAGTAGCAGTATTATTATAGAATCAAAGATTATTTAAACGATATAAATGCCGGGAACTAATGAACCCGTACTACTAGGTTTTTCCATACGATTTAACGTTACGGCTAGTTTGAATACAATTTATGCTCGATAAGGAAAGGGTTTAATATTAAAATATTTATATTGCAATATACACATAATTAATATTATTATTAATAATAGACATTATTAATATGCATTTACACCAAAAAGCCTTACTTGTTCCTGTCTCTGTTTTGTGTCTCATAAGACCATTTTAGATTTTTTTTTTTTTATTTATAAATCAGTTTTTCATAATTATCAAAATGCCTATAATTAATAATAATGTTTATTTCTTTAATACACGTGCATAAGGGTAAACGTGATATAAACACTTAGACCACGCTTAGTAGTCATTAACACTTACGCGTATCTACTCCAATAAAAAGACCATAGTATTGTAAGGCAATGAAAATCAGTATTCGAAAAATATTATTCGAGAAAAAACGAAAAAACATCATATATTTTATATTTCACTTATCATTACGAAACTTAAAGGCGAAAAACGTAAATCAATTATAATTTATACAGTAACTTCCATGGTTTCAACTAAACACATACAGGTCTTATGCATAATAATTGTAGGACTTAAAGCTAGTACACATAAAGTACTCTTTTTCTTATTTTTATGTTACTGAAGACAGAAATTCAAGGAAATAAAATTCCAAAGCGTTCCATAGTAGTACTAAATATTTTAAATATGGAATTTGTGGTCGAACCTCGGACGGAGGGTTCCACCACCCTCAGGTTGTATTTAATACTGTAAATTATTATTTGTTATTAAAATAAATATATGTATGTATGTATATATATATGTAATGCGTAGCACAATGGAAACTTTTCAATATTTCACAATAGACAGCTCCATAAACTAAAAACGAAAATGGTAAGTTTTTGAAATCGATAACAGGTGTACATGTATAGCTGTACATTAAAATTGATAGCTTTGTGCACAGAATAATTTCCATAATTTTCGTCGGAATCAACAGATATCTAACCGTGAAATAAGTGATTTTATTTAAATACAATCTCACAGAAGGTTATATTCTAGGCTCAAACCATATATTTGATGAACTGTCAATATTCGTTGCGATAAATTGCCTTGAACATGTAACAGAAAGTGACGAATGTAGACGGCACGACAGGTTTGTAAGGATAGGGTTATTCGGCCTCTCTGCCTATCCCGTAAGCGGCCTGACATGATGATATGGATGAACATGAAACATGCTGTTAGTAAGTAATTCACCTTATTGGACACTGGATATTTATGATCCAAGTTCAATTAACATTTTAAAAGACATTCCAATCTCACAGCGGGGATGCGTATGATTTAGTGAATTTAATTAAATTACACATACATTTAAATAATAACAATAACACAAGATTAATAAATGCCACCTCAGTTAAGAATCTTGACAGCACCGGCAAAGTTAGTTGACAATATGATATTATATTAAGTAACTAAAATGCCTCATGAACATAAATCTTCATATTGAGAGCGGTTGGAGCAGTGCAGTACCTTGGATGGTTTGGTTTTAAGTATCCTTCAGGGGTGTTGGGTAAAATAATTCATAATTATCTTGCGGGGAAAAGATTCAAGTTCAAATCAGCCTGTCACAATGACCAGAGTTGTATAATATGTTAGCCGACTTAACTCTTTAAACACCAATTCAATTGTAGCACATGATGAAGTCTATAATATATGTTTGTCCCTTTCTATTACATTATTACGGTTATGTTAGTGAAGGCGACAACATGTACAACAGTCACAACACCGCTCTTGCCCCATCTATGAACATGAAAGCTCACTAATTTGCTTAACAACATGAGCTAACAATTTTTCATACAGTTTGCTTGTGACACAGTCTATATAGCAATATGGTTGTCTATGGGATTTGTATGCAATACTATTTATAGTCAAGAGTTTGAGGGGTCAAGGCCTAAACAATATATTATACTCTGAAAGATAGCAGCTGGTTAAAAAGGTACTAGGATTGATATAAACTTAATCAGGCTATATTGATAAATATACATGATTGAAACTCTTACGTCTGTCTGCAAGAAGAATATTCCAGAAATAATGGTGTTAGATGACACATATCAGGCGAGTCATAAATAAAAATTTGTAATTATCGTTAAACCATTTATCATTCTGCGGCTTCACATAGGCCGCCTCTCAAAATGAGGAGCGTTAAGGCCATAGCCTGTGCATAAATTTAAATTTTTGGACACATTAAGAGTCCTTTGCAATTTTAATAAATATTCGATATAAGTGGATGTAATTGATCAAATAAGGACTTGAATAAGTATTTCATATTTTCTTTTAGTGACACTCTTGTTTTATTTATGATTCCACCATTCTATGTGCTGTCTTTCAGTATAACAATAATATTAGTACATCTGTAGTATTGTCCGTATCTGTCTTTATCGGAATTATCTGTGGTACTGCACATAAACCCCAACAGACGCTATATTCATATCAAAGTGATAATTTTTATGTGAATATAATGCATATAAATACATCAATCCTTAGCTCAGAACAGTGCAATGCAAACTTATATATAGGGTGGACATAGAACAGGGTGGCTAGGGCGGGTACTTTTGTATTTATTTTTATATCTACACTAAAACAATGAAAATAAGAATTAGAATACTATTTTCCTGATATTCTTTATAATGATTAAAATTACCAAATTTATGAAATGGTATATCTTCTAAAGATCAATTTTTCAATCAATCAAGACACAATTTTTTTCTTAATGATACAAAATCATTCAATAATTGTTCAAAATATCTATCTAAACTAACATAATTTGCTTATATAAAATTATATATTGGCAAGCGAACAAAAAAAAGCTTAATAACCGGCCAGCACCGTCCCGGTCCAAGGCCACCCCGTACACCACATCAGTCAATATGACTATACAACTTACACGAGTAGTACAATACAATGTATATGTAGGAATCGAAAAGTACATAATGTTCACATGTAAAACACTTCACAACAGTCCGATCACTTTCGTCTTAAAACATTACAGCTTGGTTCCGTTTCTGTTTTTTAATAAGGCTCTAGACACACGTACACTCAACCGAACAAGTTCTTGAGGTCCTGTTCATACAGCGCTATGACCAGCATGATCCCGATGCCCGTCATCAGCCCCATAAGCTGCAGGATGCACTGGCACAGCGTGCCCTCTTTACTGTGCGACGTGCTGAGCTCTGGCATCTGCGAATTGTTTGCCTCTGATAAATTCCTGGTATCCGACTAGAAGGACAGTTGGGGGATATCTTTGCAATAGGCGTAATTACAATAGCATGTGTGATGATATTGACGAGCGCAGGCAAGACGACACGAAAGAAGTTTTGCAGGATCTAAGCCGGCGGTAATCACTAGTGATCTCTGTCTAAATCTATGGAAAATAGGTGTGACTATGTACGGGTACCGAATTGTAGTATTACAATAGAGAAACGTGCCGATGTGTGCCAGTGGTATTATATGGTGTTATTGCTTGTGTGAGGGGGGTGAGGCCTATGTTCAGCAGTGGACAGTTATAGGCTGATGATGATGATGATGATGATGATGATGAGGGGTGTGTGTGTGTGTGTGTGTGTGTGTGTGTGTGTGTGTGTG
>DWME01000768.1:0-29821 GCA_018244795.1 Parelbella ahira ahira
CGTCACTCCCACTACAAATGTCATAATCAGGCTATCAAATAGGTTAAACTGCAGAGTTATTTAAGTTTGTGGGGTAATTTAGATCAATCTTTGACTGCCTCGTTGCTAGAGTGGTTGCAAACGCGACTGTCGAGTGGGAGGCCCTGGATTCAAATCCGGGGCCGGGTGCTATTAAATTTTTCTAATTTAGAATTTCTAGTAGTGACTTGAAGTCTGAAATTTTGCCCGGTGTATGGCAATAGGCTTACCACCTATTCCATGGGACTAAAACGTAACTGGTGAAACGTGAGTGTACAACACTCCTCTGCCTACTTCTTCGGGGATTATAGGCGTGATGTTACGTCAAGGGACAAAGAGGTACATATGTGACCAGTCAACGTCAAATGTAGGTACACAGTGATTCACATTTTACATAACATTTACAACTCCCTTCTCACAACCAACACAACAATAGCACAATCCTTGTTAGAATTTCTCTTCATTGTTGAACATTTACCTATCTAGACCAAATAGGTAACTGGCTATTTTTCGGAAATCTCTGGAAACAGGGTGCATGCATGAGGAAAGTGAAGATTAGAGAAGAGAAGACAAGATCTGCAAGGGCAGATTTATTTGGCACTCGGTGCTCTCTGCCTACCTCACAAGTGGGCTGGGGTGATGACACAATAATAACAGCTTTTCATACCGATATAGTTATCTCAAGAGATAATATATAGTTGCTAATCTAATAACAAGCAATAAATTAATCGTCGTACATATGTACATTACTTACATACTTAAAACCGTGTCTTTTCTTCTCTGTTTTCAACGCGGCTGAGTGATAAATGGTGCGTCCCCATTACAAATCCAACGCTAAGCATTATTGGACCTGAACTTACGGACAATCGTCATACGTGACGTCATCTACAACACACTGTTCAAATGTACATACAGCTTTATTTTGTCTTGTTTTCAGTGAAGGAACGCAACCGAGTTGGCAACAGTTGCCACTTGTTGTCGCCCGTTGTCCGTTGTCGATCAATCAATTAACATCATTGAATAGTGATAAAGTTCCTTGATTGGTCTTCTATTCTATATACATACCTGTATAGAACAAAACTACATTACGAATATTTCTTGTATTACCTATAGCAGCACATGTTTTGAAAAACGTAACAACAAAACTACATAATACTTCTCATTCAATATACTTCTTATTCATATGTTCTTCACATAGCATTCGTGGTCAGGCATGTTGCTTGGAAGCCTACTTTTCGTATTAAATTTTCTCGTATCTCGTTAACCTAATTTTGTAATGAATATAAAAGTTGATCAGGGCAAAGAATTCGAAAATCATAATGGGACTGTCAAAGTTTGGTAAGTAAATTCATAATCATATACTCACTCGTTGGTCTCCGCGCCCGTGTGTCGGTGGCCCCAGTAGGCGCATTAGCGACTCTGACAGTTCATTCATCTTTTTCGTTGCTCGGTTAATTAAGTCGTAGGTGCCGAGGTGTCGTAAATTCCTTGTTGATTTGTTAATTTTCGACAAATTGTAAACATTTTTACAAATAAATGTCGACAGATTTCGTTTTCTTTGCGGTGCACCGTGACTGTTTAAATGTCTTGTCCTTTGCAAGATTATAGCTTTCTGAGCGATTAAAGCGATTCGGAGCGTAATACAGGGGTCAATTTAGACCCCTGTATTACGACAATATTGGTATATAATTATCAATATACTACGTCAAAACTAAAATTATACATGACGTTGTTTACCAAATCATAAACAGTAGTAGCTGAGCAGTAGTCAAAATTCTAAGGGGATTCGTTAAGTTTTACTGAGTTCTTATGTCTAAAAGTACATTTCTGTAAATCTTTATTTTGTGGCAGTTTCATTATAGACTATTAGGTTACATGAACTAATGTTATCAATGTAAGCATTGAATATTAATTTAATGTAACGTATTTGTGAGACACATTATATAAGAATTTCCGCTTTCTGCGCTCCTTCTTTATAATTATAAACTTTAACTGTGCCATATCTCATGTTTCTTGGAACGCGCGAATTCCTTTAGTAGACGTACAAAGATTTCTCTTCTCGTATTAATATATAGAAACGTGAGTTTAACTATATAATTATTTCAGTAGATTTCGGTTAGAGACTGGAATAACAATTGTGAGATAAGCATTTGTGAAATAAGCACTTGTGCGGTAAGCAATTTAATGTCTGTCAAGCGCAAACATTTCGTTGTGATTTGCTTATACGAATAATAATAAGCGACTATTAATACAGTGGCACATCTGTGTTTCGGGTTGATGACGATAATATACTGAAAAATGACTAAATACTAACAATTGTACAGATAACGATACTAATCTTGCCATGATATAAGCTATATTGGTGTCAACATTGCCACCAGAATATTAATTTTGAAGAATATATAGAAGCTAACTACGTTTTTTGCCCGCACCCCATCCATCGCAGATTTATAATCAGTGTTCCTTACTCATTTGAATCAGCACCGCAATTTGCATATTTAACTGTAATTAGAGACGTTAATAGCATATTTGATAATCTGTGGATTAAATCACTGAATATTATATTAAAAGGAGATTACAGCTCATTTTGAAATGAGGCTAAGAACTCGATTTCTGTTTTTGTGTAAGAGTTTTCGATCTAGAATTCGATGAATTTTAAAAGTTTAGCTTTCGAACTTTAATTTACAAATTTACAAGTCATTCAAATCCATGAAAGATGGTAGATAGTAAGTTACACTAAGGAAAACAGATTAATTTCTCACCTAATTATTTAATTGTCAGATGGAGTAATCGAAGTAGGTAAACGATTCCAAAATGTTGCAACAGATTATGAATTTTAAATTATGCTTAATTCTTACTCATTAACTGGCTATCATTGTGTACGTTTATTCCAGTACAAATGGAATTTAATATTTCAAAATTATCACATAACAGGAATTGAATGATAATTTTACATTAAAAGGAAGTAACAAAATAATAATCGTCATTGAAATACCTTATTGCGAGCTTCTGTTCGCCCTTGACGCGAGCCACTTCAGTTTACTCAAACCTTTGATCCACGAGTTTTGACAATTTGGTAGCCAAAATTGTGGTTATTTACACAATAATCTGTTAATTTAACAATATACTTCAGTTACTGTTGTTACGAGATTAAGTAAATTTAGGCAAGATTTCGTAACGCAACTATGTTTAGTGTTAGCGAACTTTATTCAAATGAGTTTCAGTGAAGTTGACAGAATTTATAAGCACATAATTGTAACTCGCTCATATATATTTCACAATGTACAACAGCTACGAAACATTTTGTACTTAGTATTTGGCTATTTATTACTAGAGCTTTTATTAGGTAACAGTGGCTGAAACGGTCATTTCCGACATCTGAAGTGAGAAAACATGCCAAACTTTGTCAAATGTACAATTTCATAGAAAAACTTTATGTTCTTTCATTTTCATCGTCATCATCATCAGCCTTTTCATCGTCGTGGTGTTAGATACGGGGTCATTTCAGAATAGGAAGGGATGAGGGTATAGTATACCTATATTTTATTGTAAGATACTGTTTTTTAATATCTTATTTTTAAAGGAGTTTCTATGGTTGTGATAAAGCTATAGTGATACACTTGAAATATCGTATCTATGTAGCAATAATACTTACCTACATCATCTAACAATGTATATAACACTCAAAATAATTTAGTTTTAAATGCCTCGTTGGTCGAGTGTTTGCAAGCGACTCGCAGTCTGGATTTGTGCCCGGTGTACTCGTACGGCAATAGGCCTTAGGCTCACCACCTATTCCATGGGACTTAAACGTAACTGATGAAGCGTGAGAGTGTACTACACTCCTCTGCCTACCCCTTCGGGGATTACAGGCGTGATTTTACGTTTTAGTCTATCTTTAAAATGGATCGTGCGCAACTGGTTTGATTAAATTTCGTTGGCTTGTAGGGCATGAGTCGGGGACCGTATTTATCATTGCACATCACGTCACATTATTTATCATATCGCACCGTGGAAAATTGGCCTCGTAGCCTGGTGAGTAATGGAATCAGTTGACATGTTGTGAAAGCGGAAGCTATAAGATGCCGATGTTTGTGAAACTCATAATTTAATTACCCGCTGACAAACACTTATCGGAGTGACATCAAATTTGCGCTGGTGAATCTACTCGTACAGTGAACATCGCAGGAAAAGAACTAAAAAATTCCATTAAATTATGCATGATGAACTTGAAGTTCCAAACGCGATGTATTACGTTGCACACATTAATTTTGAAGAAATTTTAACTCATAGTTATTATCAAGATGTCTATTATTTCTCTCCGACGTTTATTTGAGATAGTGTGAATAGTTTAAAAAATGAGCATTTCAATCAAATTTGAGTCTGAGTTAACTTTATACTTATACCTTTAATTCTCAAAAATAAGTCGGTATTAAGAGTTTACCATACATCCTATACCTACTGATATTAATTAATTTTATATCACACCTACATCTGCCAACTTATCCAAATCATGTGCAATTTTTAAATCTACCAACAGCGATTCAATTTACTTGTTCCATATCCAACACATATTAACTGACAAATCTTACCTAAATCTGTCGCGACAGTCAGGAGGTCCACGGATCTGTATTTATCATTTCAAAGCAGAATGTTGATGACACGTGGAAAATTGTTGCTGTGAGTAATGGTGTTAGGTGACAAGTTGTCAGCGGACCTTGCGGTGCGATGCGCAGTACCGTCACGGATCCGCTACATCACATTAGACGTGACCTTATGCCCTTTTATATTAAAAAAGGAAATCTATATGTTAATAGGTCAAAAGCAATGTTTTTGTCCAGATCTTTTGAAGAAACTGCGCAATTGGTTGTTTGTGAGATTTGGCATACTTAAGGTTATTATAGAGAAGGAGCGCAAAAAGCTGCGGCTTTTGTATTGTGTGTCGTGAGTATATTAAGTAAAATAAAGTACCACATTCACTTTTTTACGTTCATACGGCTAAAGACACGTGCAGCCTCTGGCCATGCAGATATTTAGAGAAGTATACCTACCTACTCTTTGACATAAGAACTCCATTAGCTTTCAAGTTTAAAATTTAATTGACTACGGATAAATTTGGCCCACTACTGGACCACGAGTCTTAATATATATTTATATGTACATATGTGCGAAATGTGTAATTATAAGTAGCATTCATTTATAATATCTGAAATGTAGGTACATACATAATATGTATGTATATTGCTGTATAACTGCTAAAATATATGTAGCCACATTTTTGATGTTAGCTAATTTAATTATTGCAACCACTAATTAATAAAATATCTCTAAGAAACTAAATAAAGAAATGTAAAGATCAAAATACATTTACATAGATATATACATCCATATAGGCTTGTTTAGTATCAGCTGCTTTTTAGGAAAAGGTAAACACAAAGACAGTACCACGAAATATACATTAACGTGAGCTTGGTGTATGTCAGAAACTATTCAATTAGGAAGAGATAGTAACAAGCTCCTTGCCATGTATTGCAACTTGGTATCTCCTTGAATTATGTCGGCGACTGTCGACTTAGGTAAATATAATAATAATCACGAAATAACCATCAATATGGGCTCATATCAAAGGTTGGCCGTCAAACTTGGCCATCGATTGCTTAGTATTTAACGGTAAGTGCTAAACTACGCTATGATTTAGCATGCAACAAAACAGATACAAAATATGTACTTTGTTGTTTTGTACCGTATCATCATATTATTTTTTTATAGTTTTGTCCTTTGTTACACTACCTATATTAAACTAATATAATATAACATCAAACTTGTACTTCTCAGAAGTGGTAGGAGTGTAGTATGCTCCCACGATTTACCAATTATGTTCTACGTCCGGCCATAGATTAAGTGGTTTTGGCATACACCGAGCGCAATTTCAGACTCCGAGCTACTGGAATTCCAAGTTAGAAAAATTCCAATTTAGAAAAAGGCGAACTTGATGCTAATACCATCCTATGTCGTTCTACTTCTAGGACAAGCAAACATTAAAAGCGGCATAATAGACGAGAAGAGGACCAACGTGATATGTAGTTTAGACAGAAGAAATAAGATACACATATTATGTACCTACATGTACAAAAGAAAAATCACCTTTCGAATCACTCACAGGTTTTATTACTCGCGATATCTATTCAAATAACAATGTTATTCTTTAGATCTGCTATAATAATCTGTACAAAATAAACAACCGCCAAAAGTCCTGGTCAAATAATGAGTTCCTCTCGGTAACGGTACAATATGTCCAAGGCTCGTTGTTCAAACGATTTATTTAACAATTTATGGCGGCTCGAGAATCTGAGTCGAACTGGATTTATTAAGGTACATAAACTCGGCAACAATTTATTAAGTCTCCATTCTTGTAAAGAAATCGAGTACGCACAACTGAATTTAACAGTCTCGTTAGCCGATCGCCCGCTTTAAATTGTTTTACAATTAATAATTAAATTTTCAGTAATAAACACAAATTTAGTGTCAACGGATTCGATGGAACGTACTGGGGTATTGAAGATGCTTTTACTGATGTTTAACTTAATGTGATTGGCATGTACGACGATATTCACTACAACGATAAATTGAGTACAATCCACGGAACAGCAGACCGAATACAATGAGAGTAATGAGTTCATTCCGTGTCTCTTCTGCACTCAGATACTATCGCGTTATAATTATTGTCGCAGAAAAACAATTATTTAATTGTAGCTTAATTATTGAGGAACTAATTGCAAATCATCATTTCTTGTTGGTACTGCCGTAAATACTTATTTAATGACATCAATTTCAGAAATTGATAAATAATTATTATATTTTGGCGGACAATTTATTTGCGGTTCTTACCTTGTTGTATTTAGTAAAAAATAAATAACAGGTGGTGTACCAATTACTCCTAGATGTTGCTAATGCAATCGTTATAATCAAATTACCTAGTGATTATTTCTTAATTATTGAATAACTGTAACTAATTTATTCAATAACGGTTTGTTCCTATCAATCGTTTTATCGTTATTCTATTGGACAAGGGTGTCTTGTCATAATGAAAAGGGTTAAGACCATAGTCCACCATGCCTGACAAGTACGGATTGGCAGGCTTTACAAGTCTATAAGAACAAAAGTTAGTTTAGAAATCCGTGGCTCGGATTTGAATGCAAAGCGTCCGGGTGGGGAGAGGAATTCAAAACAAATAGACTGTTGCTATAAAAAAAAGAATTCGCTTCTCGAAACACACCGGCATAAAAAATATTTTCATTGACTTATTACCTACTGGCGCTGGAATGGAACAAATACAATCACTTAAAATAATTTATTCATCATTGAAATTATCAGGCTTATAATTAGCAATTTTGACAATCCATTTGCTAAAAATTATATTTTTTGATAGATTTTGATATTAGGCCGTATTCAAATCTGGAACGATAAAAAGTTATCTGATAATGATTATACATAATTATATCATTCTACGCCGCGACCTCACAGCAACCGACGGGAGCTCATGATGAAGGACCTCGTACGGGTCCAAAACTTGCCGGGCCATCCCGAAAACTTACATGAGTTAAGCCGGTACATATGTACCTATATTATAATCATTATAAGTATACTGACAAAAATGCAATTAAGCGAAGATGATACCAACTACCAAATTGCAATTTTCTGAAATAATAATATTAATGGAAATTGAAATAATAAATAATGTTAATTATTACATGTTTTTGTAACATTTTCGAGAGCTTTGGTGACTGGAAATGTTTGCTTAATAAGTGATAACATTATTTTCAAACGAAAAATTAACTATGATTAGCCATTGAGTGTATTATTTCATGATTAACATAATATTTCATAGACGCCACGGAAAAATAATCAAGTATATATGTAGAAGTTATCATCTAACCATCCCTTTATGCTCTTTATATTAACAATATCGCTGTCGTTGACAGAAAAAGGCGATAAAAGAAATAGTAAACTATTTCCAGGATGATTTGCCGATAACTAAGGACTGGTTTCGTGAATTTTTATCGATCGTAAGCTGACAGTGACAACCTATTTTTCGTTTTAGTCGTTTTATCTAAAAATTGTGAAGTAGCACTCGCCGAATGTTATCGATAGAAAATAAAAGCTTTGACAAGTTGCGGCTGGACGGCTTTATTCGTATTACAGAATAGCCGTCTCGATTACTTTGAGATCCTAATAAAATATTTACTAAATTAGTTACGCTAAAAAGACGATAATATGTTTCTGAACTGAGTTTTTAATCATAGTTTACAGAACAAACTTTTAATTACAGTTCTCAGCTCGAGTGGCGATCGTTTCCACGGTTTTAAATCCTTTAATTGAACTGAATATTTCAACACTGTATAAAGCGAAACGTTTTACGATCAAATTGAAATGAAAAGTTCAACTCATATATGTACATATTTCATTGTAATATAACTCATCACATTTTATTATTGAATTGTAAATAAATTATCACGTCATTTTATCATTATTTATTATTTACATTTGATTATTTAAATATTATATTGTAATACATATAAAATATCATCAGCGGTACTGCGATTGCAATGTGACTGGCTCCGTTTCTGAATACCTACCAAGTTTTTACGTAATACCAACCTCCCATCATTCAAAGTTTTTATTATACATAATAGAATATCATCTAACAAGTTAGTGTGAATATGCGTGTAGTTTACTAAAATTCTATTTTAAAATGCTACACTGATATACGATAATCGTATTTTGCGGATCAGGGATGGATAATTTACATTGATCCCGCGGCGGTGGTGCTCATCAATACTGATAGGGCTGCAATTAGTTCCCGGGGGATCCCACACGGGTTATTTATTTCTTGGCCCATGTTTACCTGTTCCTGTACAAATCAAGTGAAACTACGATCCCTTATCCATTTGCGGTGACCAAGAATTGATTCCCTTACTGGCTACGATTGGAGCGAGGGTAGTCTATTAAAATCTTAATCGAAATGTACTGATAACCAAGTGTAGTAAGTATATCTACATAAGCTTCTATAAATATACTTCTGTAATAGTTGTATTAAAATTAATTATTGAATTTAATAGCTCTTAATAGTTAAAATATATTAATAGTTAATAGTTGTACCTAATAGAAAGATTATTAAAAAAAAGTAGAATATAATAGAACAAAATTTATTTTTCATTTATCTCGATCTAAATATTGGTCAGATATGCATAGTAAATACTAGGACTTCACAATTCAAAAGTAATAAGATTGTGGTAACGTGATGCGATTAAATAAGTCTACATATCGCACCTACAGTGCAACACCGTCACTTATGCAAATGACGTCTATATATGAGTAAGAAATAAGTATGTCTATATATAAGAAAGAAGTTGTAGGGTAATCGCAGCAATTAACGAGGAAGATTGGAAGCAACAATATAAAAGTCCCAGACCTTAGGCTGAGTTAAAATAATATTTAAAAGTAAATAATAAAAAGGTACCATTATAAAGTAAGAAAAGCTACGAAATAGAAGATTAAAAAATAGAACTGTAGCACTTCTTTCATTTTAACCCAAAGAATTACTTGAACATTCTTTGACAACAACTATTCATTAAATCATTCGTTTCCATTGTTAATAGAATTCAATAAATTTGAAACGTTCCTGTTATTCTAATAAAATACTCTTCTACCGAGATGATTATTTTCAACGGACTCATCGCTCCATACAGTAATACAAAGTATAATTGCTAACATTTCTGAGTTAGAATTTGCGGGAATACAATGAAAGACAAAGGAAATTACAGTTATTTCAAGTATTGCGAGCAAATTCTATTCTATAATAATCAATTTCTAAACGATTCATATAACAGGAGTATAGATAGGTCTTAACATACATTTCGTAACAAAATTGTATCTATAAATACGTACTTAATCAGCGTACTAACCAATATTTTTATTGTAATATGCCGTATATTGTCATATAACACCTATATGTTAAAAACTGTGTTTCATTAACTTTCACTACCGATAACACAATTTACGTTTAGATGTATTATATATTCGAATAAACTAAAGTATTTATAATAAAGAAGATTTCCAGCGTTAGCTGATTATTTCTTTAACCATTGTTTCGCGATTGTCGGCCATATTTTATCACTAACACGGAGGAACTTAATGAAATACAATAAACAATTACATTTAATTGTTATAAGAGCTACAATGAAAAGTATAATTTACCAAAACATCACCGTTTTCAAATAAATGCGACCGCAGAAAGAGCATCCGTACCGCGAGGTTAACCCCAAATTAACACGGCGTAAAATAATGAAGAGGAATTTACCATCAAACCTAAATTATTGTTTCGGAATAACAGACGAAATGAAACGCACATTGAATAACATTTTAATGTTCTTACATTTTAATTTAAGTAAGTGATTTTTATGTAAATTCACACGTAACTTCCCTATAGGGAAAGACTGTTAGCTCCGTGGTAAAATCAGGATCTTGACTTCCGCGGCCTAAACAAGCCTGCAATGATGTGACAATTATTGGTATCTTCTTGCTCCCTAAGGCCAAATTATGTTCGCGGTAAAAGAGCACTACATAATGTTTACGTCTCTGACTCTTACGGCCCTTGCAAAATCCTTTAGAATGAGGCGCTGTGAGGCGGTTGGTACATAAGCTAATGCTTATACTTAATACTGAATACCAACGGGAGTTCAACGGCTCGCAGGTTATCGATACTGTAAAAAAGATAGAAAAATCCTTACATAATTATGCTATGATTACTTACAAAGAAATAAAAGAAGATACCAACCTAACGCAACTGGTCACCACCGCTCAGGACACACACACCTTCATGAAATAGTTTCTTTTTAACTCAAATCGAAATAGAACCATCTAAGCTATAGAGAAATCATTAGTACGATAAAAAAATATTACCAGACGAAGTTGTATTGAGGCTAGGATACATTAAAGGACTGAAAACTTAAAATCACATGTAAACGAGGTGGTCACAAACTGCAGGCAAAATTGTATATAGGTACCTACAATGTATTGCTTTGTTTATAGCTTATAGTCACATAACTATAACCTTCATGTGTCAATATAACGATATATTTCATGCAAAAATCCAGTAATATAAAAACAATATACTAAAATAATCGGGCAGCTTTATTACGCGGTAAAACTGCAACTCTGAGTGGTGCGGTAACGAACGAGTTCGCGGTGTCAAACTAGCAAACTGTGATTTATTATAATGTGCCTGAGAGTACCGGAGTTGTATTATCTTTTGCGTTATTTCGGAAAAGATATTTTAAGTACTATAAAAACGCCCGCGCAAGCGAAATGGCCTGAACAAGACCCATAATGATAGATTGATTCTTTTTCTTTTGATAAGTTATACTGTATAGGTACTATGGAGGTCAAAAATCATTACTTGTCAATATTGTCCAGAGTCTCTGATATTATATTTTATTAAAATAAATGAAAGAGACCTATTGTTACCAACTTATATCAGATGGTCTCTTTTTACACGAACTCCTATTTCATGGATTTTGTAATACAATAATATTGAAGATTTACGGGTAACGACAAGAAGGAGGAACGAGCTTACAGACGAATCGTAGACTGCCAAACCATCATATTTGACATGAATATTTATAGCGCTCTTGTTCCCAAATTATGTAGGTACCAATTTTCTCTCATCATGAGACGGTTTAAGATCAAGCTCTTTCACGCGAGCTCAGTATCGGTTGGCAAAAATTATGCGCTTTCAGAAAATTACGGAGGCCTTAAATGTTCATAATTCCTCACGATGCTATCCTGTACCGTCACAGTAACTAAAATTTAATACAATAAACACAAATAGCTTAGTACATATGTAGGTAACAGTCAGAGCTTTGTGCTAAGATTCCCAATCCCAGGCCACCAGTTTCGGAGACTGCAATTCAAAACGCTAAACTGCTGAGAAGTTTAAGTCATTGTTGAGTTAAGCATTTATTTATAAACAATACAATAATAATTATACCCACAATATATTAGATATTAATTAAAATAATATTGTACAGTAATACCAATATAAGACAGCATTATTTCACAATAATAATATCTATCTATATAATAATATCTTATTTAGCAAGTGAGGTTAAATCGTTTTACTAAACGAATAAAAAAATAATTATGTCAGAAAGTGTGGAAAAAAATGTAGACCAACTTGACGTTCTTATGAAGACAAAAGTTTATAGTAGAAAATAGGATACTTCCCTAAATCCAATAAAACACGCTGACCACACGATGACAATGCTGTGAGAAATTGACAATAATCTTATTCATTTTCGCAAATAAACTCGGAGCGCGCAGTTTTCAAAAGCAATCGTAGAAGGAAAACGTTGAGAAGGGCAACTAGATAGGGTTGCCAATGTAATTATAATTCTGGTAATATACCTATTATATACTCGTATTGGTCAGGGTACAGTAGAGATTACTAGCATGTTATTGGAGACGTTTAACCTTTGCAGTAGACGGATACGGGCTGATGATAATGAGGAATTCATTCTATTACAGAGAACAATTAAAGAAAATTCAGATTTATTGTTTCTGTAATTAAGATGAGGCTATTAAATGAGCAGAAGGATTTTCTTTGGCTTTCATGGCTGTTAAAGTTTTGGACCAGGTCAGTCACCAATTAATTGTTTATTTCAGGTTCAGGATATCGGGCATAAGCATCACTTACGCATTTTATTTTTATTACTCTTCACTCTTATGGCATGACAGATCCCATATACATCCAAAGTCGCCAATTAAGTGTCAAGTATGAAAGACGATGGTGCTTCCATCTAGGCGATGGTGGTGCAACCTAACGGCGGTTTTTCATTTGTAAGAACGCTATGCCACTGCCCACATTAAAGAAGTTCAAGAGGATAATTATGCTATTTTATAGTTATTCATATTATTGTATCATCATGCCAGGTTCTTCACGGGGTAGAGAGGATCGAATGCTAAATATCTTTACATTCCTGCCATGCCTCTTCCACATTCAACACTCTCTTCATGCGAGCATGCCGATCTCGGAGACTTCGGGTATGCTAGTTCTATACAAGACCCATCATCACATGACGCGAAGGTTCATTAATGTTCGCATTGTCATACAGTTAACTTAGATGGCAGCAACCCTGCGGCTGACCCACAAGATTCAATTATAGCAGCGCTGACACGGCGTCAGAACTTTAACCGACCGTCTGCCCGCTCGCACTTCATACAAGAAATAATATATCCTTGGATATATTACTGGTTCCACCTTTACCTCCCAATACTCGGGATAGGAAGGCATTTATAAAATATGAGCGGGAAATTGTGATGAAATCAACAATTTTGTGGTCAATGTACTTGTAACAAATTTCTCGTTGTAAGATTAGTACCTATTGCTATGTTAAAATGTAGATACAGTAACAAATAAGAGGATAAAATAGTAAAATAGTATTTAAGACATTGAACCGGTTCTCCGCAATATGTATGGAAATTACACGTACTTACTGCTATTATATATTATCTACATATTTTCTTTAAGAAGATTTGTGAATTGATTTCATAAATTAATATTACACCAGCACTTTATCTAAATTAAAATATTTACTTTCCTAATAAGATAATTAAGTCTTGGCTCAACGCTACGTTCAATAATCATCATCATCACCCTGTATAAGTTCAAATCTGGAGAGTTCAATTTGTGCTTGGTTGCAGAGCATGTACTCTCGCACCGCCTACGCTGTTGCCCCTAGGGGCCAGGGCATTCAATAGCTTACCTAGGTACTAGTCTAGGTATTCTGACGCATATCCCGATCAGCCAACACCATGTTTAGTCGCCTTTTACGACACACTGGTGTTCCGGTATGAGGTCGAAGGAAAAGCATATTCTTTCTCCGCCCCGACACTGATAATAACACGGACACGTCCATTAATGATATACGCAATTTGTTAGAAGAAGCGTTATTTGTGAGGAAATGACCAACGGAACATAACTTGAAGGAAACATGAACGAAATATTTATGAGTCTTATTATACGTAAGATTTATTTTACCCGGATAATGCACAGTATCTACTATAAATATGCTGACATAAATGTTAAAGGCAAAAAAATCACAGCAATACAGGGTTTGCATACAAATCGCAAAACAAATGATATTTTGATTATACATGGTGTTTGTTGACGGCGAAATTGGACTGAAAACTAAGTGGTTACGTCATCCATTATCTATTATAAAGAAGTGCCATCTCTTTATCACAAATTAAAATGAAACACTTGGTTCTTAACTCGCTGCCTACGGATAAGTTGGAATTTTTCATATCATGTTATTATTGCTTAGCACACCATCACTTGAGCAAAATAATGTCACCAATGCTTTTGTGCTATTACCGCTGCAAAGGCACTTAATTATGGAAAACAATTGTATGTAGAGATTGCATAGAAACATCAATTTTCAGCTTAACATGACGCCATCTAGATGGCCAATTACAACATGTATCTACGTTAAAAATAATGCTTTTATTTTAGTCGGGCATTTATCGTCAATTTTATTTGGCAATCTTACTGTAGTGTCGCAACATTTGTTTATTACGTTCATGAATCCAGTACAAAAATATAAGTGAACACGGAGTTTATAATATTGAGGTTTCGGGTATTGTAAAAGTTAAAATAATTTAACCAGCTATGAGAACTCACATAATGTTCTAATCGTGTGCAGTATTCCAACCCGCTCAAGAATAGCATGTCTGACTAGGGCTTTAATCCGTCTCGTTTTGAGAGGAGACCTATGTCAAACTATCGAAAGACAAAACGACAACTTTTACGATACATACAAAATTTAAATCTACCTACATATAATTTACATTAGAACATAAGTACCTACATTAAAAGTTTTATAGTGATACAAATTTTCCTAAAACCGTTAATTATCTAATACAATTAGTTAAGATTGGTTTAATTTTATTGCTAACAGTATACCTCCATGAATAAAAATTAAAATAGTAATTAACATATTTTGACGAAATTGTGATTTCTGTTTACTTGTATTTAAATAGTGTCCACGAGTATGTCAATATTTATGCCAATGTTTATATTACACTATAATAACAAGTTGCTATCAGCAATGATAAAACGTATATTGTAATTAATGACACTGATAAAAATAAAATATTTGGTACTATACTAAGACTGATCTCGTCTTGTTTCAGACGAAACATCGACAAACACATGTTTTCACCGTCGACAAGGGCAGCCTGGTGGCTGGCGACGTTCTTGAGTGTTTTTGTTACAGGTAAGTGCAGTTTAGAATTTTTCTTTGTACATATTTTATTAAATTATAAAACGTACCATTACGCCGTTAATCCCCGAAGCGGTAGGCAGAGGAATGTAGTACACTCCCACGTTTCACCGGTTACGTTTATGTCCCATGAAATAGGTGGTGAGCCTATTGCCATACACCGGACACAGATCCAGACTTTGAGTACTACTAGAAATTGTAAATTAGAAAAATCTATAGTACCCGACACGGGATTTGAACTCAGGACGTCCCGATCGGCAGTTACGCTTTAGATTCAAATTAAATATTAATAAAAAATGTTTTTTCTAAGTTTAATAGGTTTTTCGAGTGCTTTTTGAAATTGGTAAACTAAGTTAGTTTTCCGTTACAAATGAAATCTAAACTAGAAATTAAAAATTCAGTGTACTTCTGTCATATGACTGGTTCGCTTTTGTCGATCTTGGTCGCTATTTTGTCATTCTCGGTTTATAATTGGACTATTTGACAGTGACTGATGCACTCTCATCGTTACAGATTACAAAATCTTAGTAGAAGTGGTAAAATCTATCGAAATTGGTTTTCATTATTTCACATTGATAATGACGTCAACACATACCATTTTGTGGCTATTTATTTAACAAACTTTCTGCAAATGGTCTCCAACGTTACATTATATCAAAAATTAATTAAAAGGGTTATTAAAACAACTATTTAACTTCCTGCGATTGCTGGTTCAATCCAATATCTGAACTGGCTAACACTAAATATAATTTACCTGAGATGCCCAGACTGGTTATATTCCACTGATAAGATATACCATATGAAAAGATATATACATACGTATTTGAATGATAGGAGACATGATTAATTGTAATATGTAACTAGAAAGGATAATAAAAACAATTTATTCAACAAAAAACTTAATCGTCTTCAAATCTCGCTTGTTCAAAACGTTGTTGTTACACTCAAACATCACCGAATGGTCCAAATCTCTTCAAGATTTCACAAATACTTGCGCATTTTCCGAAAGTTCAACCAAATAATTCGCTAATCATACCGAAATTTACGACATCGACAAGTTAAGACCTCGTCTTCGCGAGGAAAATTGAATATTAATTTATTAGAAAACCTTTCGGAAGTCGACGGTTCGGATGCTTTAAAAATTTGCTCTTACAATGCAAATGAAAGTAAACGTAAATGTTTGCTTCTAGCCAGCGGTACTCAAACTTTCATGTTCGTAGATATAAATATATAGGATACAATTATACGCTTTTTGAGTTACAATTACACTGGCATATAAAATAATACAATCATTTGTTTTATACTGTCTATCAGAAATATTTTTGATCATCATCGATGCCTTGGTAAGCGAAAAATTTAAAACAAAAATGTCCTTTATTTCTTACATACAAAATGAAAAAATGAGAAAGTACGTCTACAATTATTTTGTATAGTATAATAACATAGCATGCAACATATGAGGTGTACATAAAAACGGTAATAACATGTATCATGAGTCAGCACCTAATATTAACCTAATATTAATTTTTATTAAATATTGTAATCACAGATATTACAAATAGACTGTACTACCAATAAGAGTCAATTATTATGATTCTACCTAAATAATTTTATTACATTCAATATTAGAATCACTGTTGCAAAAGGCTTATAAGTTGCCAAAATACTCGCCTAGGCCCTCGAGTATTCTATTTTATTATTCAGAGCTTCACTGCTTTGGGTAAAGGCGCTTAGATGCTTATTGCTGGAGTACTAAGGCAATGGCATATTTTCAGTTATTAAATAATAAACGACTTTAAATGGATATTATATTTTCGGAATGATAAGCATTTAGTAGTGCGATTTTGTTTTCCAAATAACCGTACTGATGCACATAAATATATTACACTTACCTGGTATTTATAAAATTGGCACAGTATTTAATCAAATGACCTATTATTGTATGTATTGTTATCTGAACTTGCTAGAAAAGATTAAATACTTTCTCCTCTGCCTACCCCTTCTGTGATCACAGGCGTTATGATATGTTTACGTTTACTAACTACCCACAGGAAACTTAACAGACACCAGTATTGACCAAGTGCTAAGCGATAGAAATGGCGCCGTCATATAATTTTCCTCGTCGAAGTCACAAAGGCCACGTGTAAATTAAACCACGTTACGATTATACTAAATTTAAACCGCGTTACACTGAACCGCATAATCCCTTTCTAGGTGAAATGCCGATGCAGTCAGAAGCCGAGCCGGAGTTCCTGCAAGCGCTGGAGAACCACACGGTCACACAAGGCCGTGACGTGCATTTCACTTGCGTCGTCAATCACCTCTCAAACTACAGGGTAAGTGTACTCTTTGTAATATTACATTATCCTTCTAGAATATTATTTATATCTAAGTAAACTTATAAATAGCTTGTTTGCAGTCATTAAAGTGTAAGGAGACAAAATGAGATTCTGTTTTTATGTAACACACTGCAGTTGGTTGTACGAATAAAAAATCTATTTTATAATTTTCTCTTGGAGCGATTAATTGCAAATGAACGACATTCAGTGGAATGTTTATTAAGTTGCTTAGTGACGTATTTGGCTTTAATAAATATTTTAGGTATGCATAAATCAAACGTATTATCCAATAAGTAGATACTATTACAATAAAGACATAATTTATAAGGTATTATGACTATTTCGTACGCAACAATATCTTACTTATACATTGTTCTGAAGACGTGTCAGGTGTCCCGGTATTTTTCATAAAATATTCCTCGATTTCATGTACAGTCCGGTCTTTAGTCTCCGGTAAATAAAAGTAATGAAAAGTTATGATAATTGTAGAAAATATAGCAAAAAATAAGAAACATCCGTGCATTTTTAAGTATTGGAACATAAATGGTGATATTTTAAGCAAAGTCGACATAACTGTAATAATAAACAAACCACAAATTATCACTATGGGACTTTGGTATTGTGAAGGTACAATTTCACCATAAATTGACGACGCTAATATCATTGGACCACAGCCAATCGGTATAGAAAAAGCAGTTAGTAATATTATAATAATAACATGATTCTCTTTCACAACAGATAACGTTACTAAATATGAGTATAAAGACAGTATATATAGAAATGTAATACCAGTACTCGCAAACAACAACATGAGCGTTCTACGTTTAAAATATCGCGACAAAATGCAGCCACCATACATACTAAATACAGTAACTCCGTCCAAGATAAGCATGCCCTTGTAAGCTACAGATTCGTCTTGCGTTAAAGTTTTTAGTACTTCAATAGCATATATACTTATAACGAATTTACCTGTGAATTGATACTGTGCAAATAATACCATACAAATGAACATTGGCTTATAAAACGAAGGCAATGTTAGGGTCGACCATGCGCTTAAAAAACACGAGGAGGCATTAATTTTTCTAGACGGGTTTGATTTTTTGCATCTTTTCTGAGAATCGATGAGCTTAACTAACTCTCTTTCTGAGCTTTCACTCACCCCTTTTAACCACCTATGTGACTTAGCACTCTCTACATATCGGCCTTTCATTGCTAGCCAGTACGGAGACTCGGGCCACGACAACACTGTTATAAGATAAACAGAACACACGAATGCAACTAGGGCAATATTCTTCCAATAAAAGAAAGTTCCGATTGCATTAGAAACCCAAATACCCCAGAACGTGGATGCTGATTTAAACGTTAATAATATTCCTCTATACTTGGGCGATGTGTACTCTGATATGACGACAGGCATAAATGTATTGATAGCAGCTACGCTCGGACCAAGAAACGCTTGACCAATTAAGATGTGGCATAAATTTGTGCTGATATAAAAAATGATAAATCCGATCACAGAAAAAAAGCAGATGATTAAATAAGTACGTTTTCTGCCTATTTGATAACAAAGCCATGGCAAAATGAGGACAAAAGGCACGGCACTGATTACTGGCATTGACGCTGAAAAAGAAAATACACGATATTAAATAATGAAGAAATAGGAAGAAGACATTATCATTGTATATAACAAACAATAAAAATTGTACTGAATAGAAAGAAGAACCAGAAATATTTGACAACTACTCGTAACAACTTAGGTACATATGTATATGAATTTATTAAAGTATTGTCGTGTGCAGTAGGCTTTTGGATGAGTGACGACTGTGTGGAAATTGTATATGTGAAATGCAGGAAGACGTAAAATTTTTCAGCCAATGAGAAAGAAATAAGATTAATTGTTAATTTGTGTGTATACTTATCTACAAGATATTTAAAACCACCCGCTACAAGAACTGGTATGAATACACGTGTATCTATGAGTAACGACATATTATGCATGTAGGTATACAAAGTTATCACACAGCTCAAGATATGTTATTTGGAAGTTACACAATGAGTTTTTCGTTCAACCCATCTCTCGTTATTTACCTCCCTTTGACATTAATCGTCACTGTCATTTGACTTTCCGTTCTATCAACATTTGAGATATTCAAATATGATCTTTATATCTCTTCCTATCACAGTATTTTATGTCATATAATTATCATCTATGTAACATGTCCTAACCGTATTATAGACTTTTCTAAAGCCGGTCCTACTGTTTAAACTTTCATTAATACACAAAAATTATGACCTTACCAATTCTCTGTATTCCATACAACGATATCAATATTCGCATCGCTGATAAATGCAATCATTTTTCAGGCATTTTTTTACCAGCCAAGGCTTTAATCGATCTAATTATAATGTTGCCATAGAGCTATTAATGCTTTAAAATAAAAATCCAATTTTAATTGATATACATACATAACCATGACGACATTTCATCTGTGACTGCGTCCTTAGAATTCGCTTCTCTTCTTATCTGAGCTATAATCACAGTGGGTGCTCCGAAGAGTAATCCTTGCATGAAGTAATTGCACCACAGTCCAGCAGATATCATGCACTGCGAAAACAAAGACATAACGAATGAATACAATTTTAATTGTAGGTAATTTTGATTCAAATATTTTGTTAATTAAATATGTTATCTCACAATGTATAGCCGTTTTATATTTTATTTTAAATGTATATGGCAACCTATAATTAACACGTCGTATATTTAAAACGCGTGAAACTAAAAACATTTTAAAAACGGTTTAAAACAAAATAATATTCGTAGGCAAAACGTATATTTGAGATAATTACCTGACGTAGCAACGGCTTCCATGTCTTATTGTTATTCACATTTACTTCCACGCCGACTTCTGCTATAACTGATCTATATTCACACTCCTCCATGTTGAGAAACAAAGTAATATAAATGTGTAACGTTACAAGTAACAAGTTTAAATCCAGTTCGATAAATATTTTAATTAATGTTGATAACACAAACTACATACTCGCTCGATTTTATAATTGACTACACTAGCCTTTTACAGCGATTTCACACGTAGGATAATATGAAACATCCATTTCAGAGTATCATTCATTGTACCGATATCTGCGTTAACAACGCCGTGAACAAAACACTACTGATATTAGTAACAGACTACCAGTACGAATGATAATAAAACGAAGTGAAAAGAAAATTTTCTGTAAACTCGTTTAGTCCGCACACCGCAAAGAATACCACACATGTTCAAATATATTTAATCTTCAATATATTAAGTTTGAGATCATGTCTTTATTAGTAAGTTGTGTTATTATTCATAACACATTATAGATAATGATTTAAGGTCAATTTGAGATATTAAATAATTATCTATAATGTGTTATGAATAATAACACATTATAGATAATTATTTAATATCTCAAATTGACCTTAAATCATTAATTATTGAATCAAATTAAACGAGATCAAGAGTACATATTACTAATTGCATTCCAGTGTAACATTGTAACAATGACTATTTTAACATAATATTAAATCACGCCTGTATCTCTATCAAGGGGTAGGCAGGAAAGTGCATTAAGTAGGTACTCTCATTTGTCATCAGTCACGAGTAGGTTGTGTTAAAGGTTAGCTATGTTAAAGGTGCATCCCATGGAACAGGGGTCATCCTATTGAAACGTACCTGACAAAATAACATTATAATACTTATTTATACAATAGTGATTTATAGACATACCTTTCTTTTTTTCTAATATGCATTACTGAAAGTTACACGGCTACTCTTTCACCTGTAAGACAAGTACACAGGTATCTTATCAGAACACAACTGTTTAAATATTGCTACCTTTCTTGAATCTAAAAGACAGATCATTCGCTTATAACAACATTTTACAATAATGTAACATCATTGTCATCTCTGTCAATATACGAATGAGTTTTATGAATGTTCAACGTAATTGAGTAAAGCATACGAAATAAATTAATAGCTTTCAATGTTTCACAACTCCACTCTGAACGTACGTAAATTACACACTTAAAGGACATTCTCTTTTGCTTTGTTGTCACAATAAAACAAAGTTCATAAAACATATTAATTTATTTAAGCGTTTATTTCAATCTTACATTTCATAAAATAGACATGTCATAAAGTATTTAAAAAAAGTAACATCACGCCTGTAATCCCCGAAGAGACAGGCAGAGGAATTTAGTACACTCCCACGTTTCACCAGTTATGTTTAAATCTCATGGAATGGGTGGTGAACTTATCGCCTTACACCAGGCAGTGATCTGGATTGATAAAATATTAATTTTGAAAATGCTTCGACCCTTTACACAAAACGCTCGGTTACAAATGTAGCAACATCTGACGATTCGACGCAAGATATACAACTTATAGCAATCAGACATACTAAGTCATTTTAAACCGCATACACACAAGTGCATTTAAAGTTTATCTCAAGTTATACAATATTAAAGTATTAGATGAACGATTACATTTTGATTAAATTTTATTTATAGTTAGGGCATAACATTAATAAATAATGCGACTCACGTGTCCTCCACGAATTTAAAATGGACTATAGGTACCTACAGAAATTCACTAGGATGCCTCGTACGGTTATCTCTGTTTATAAGATACAATAAAACTTGTAGCGGATGCTTTATATTTATAATAATATTAATAATACGTAGTACCCCTTCGGGGATTACAGGCATGATGTTACGTTTAGTACGTTAATAAAAATAAAAAAGTTCTTTTTCATTAAAACACAAAATCGGCCCAGGCTTTATAACGTCATCGTTATCCAATGAAAATCGATTCTATTTCGAGCATAGTTTTGTCTTTAGTTTCTGGCAAAAAAATATAAAGAATGGTCAATATAATAGTTGAAGAGATCGCGAAGAATAAATAATACCCGTGCATCGTTAACGTTCTAATCATGAATGGTGCCATCTTTATTAAAAGTGCCATCATAGCAATCGTGTACATGCCAGTTGTTATCGCAACTGAGTTCTGATAACGTGATGGTACTATTTCACCATAAATTGACGTCACGAGAATGATAGGGCCACAACCGATCGCAATAGAATATGCTGTTAATAACGAAATGATAACAATATGATATTCGCGAATAACGGACATTGACACTAAATATAAGTAAAGAGACATTAAATATAAAAATGCAATACCGACACTCGTAAATAGCAACATAAGCGTTCTACGTTTAAAATATCGCGACAAGATACAGCCGCCGTACATACTGAACACAGTGACTCCATCTAAGATGAGCATATACTTGTAAGCTACCGATTCATCCTGCGTTAAGTTTTTTAATACTTCAATTGCATATATACTTGTAACGAATTTACCACTAAACTGATACTGTGCCATCAATAACATGCAAATGAACGCCGATTTATAAAACGGACGTGCAGTAAGTGTCGACCAAGCGTTTGCAAAACACGACACGCACCGACGATCATCGATGTCAACTTGGTGTAGTTTTTTAGCATTCTTCTGAGAATTAAGAAATTCTGTTAATTCTTTTTCTGAGCTTTCGCTCACACCTTTTAACCACCTGTGTGATTTAGCGCTTTCTGAATATCGGCCTCTCATTGCTAGCCAGTACGGAGACTCCGGCCACCACAACACTGTTATGAGATAAGCAGAACACACGAATGCAGCTATGGCAATGTTCTTCCAATAAAAGAAAGTTCCGATGGCATTAGAAACCCAAATGCCCCAAAACGAAGAAGCTGATTTAAATGTCAAAAATACACCCCTGTACTTCGGCGATGTGTACTCCGAAATGACTATAGGCATAAATGTACTCACAGCGGCCACGCTTGGGCCTAGAAACACCTGACCGATTATGACGTGGTTTAAATTTTTACTACAATAAAATATTATAAATGAGATGATAGTCAGACAACTAATAATAATGTAAGTAAGTTTTCGTCCTATTCGATAGCATAGCCATGGTAAGATCACCACTAACGGCATTGCGCTGAAAGCTGGTGTTGACACTGAAAAACAAAATATGTAAAAATTAATTAATTATATTCTAATTATAAAGAATATCTTATTCGAAAGTTAATATATAGCGACAATGTATTGTATGTATGTATAGTGAAATTTCCTTTGTGTTTTAAATTTAAAAGTGAATAAGCAAACAATTCTTATACTACAATTTAATCACATTTATCGGCTATGAGATAATCATATACGCGTGTTGACCAAGACAAGTTAGTCAAACCTGATTCTATCTGTCAATTACTGGATGTATCAGATAACGAATAAGCTTAGATAATCATATTATAATGAGCTCACTCATTTATGAGTAATATCTATACATATATAATGGCAAATAAAATTACAGATCACCTAGACAAGTACTGGAATATACCCGTTTACATCAAAGTGTGCACAGTGTTCTCAACTGATATGTTTCTAGTTCAATGTTTTTCTCTTCCATTTTCTCTCCGATCTTCTTTCCTATTTCTTATTTTAGGCAGTGAGGGATTATAGCCATTTACATTCATATTCATAGCATTTATCACATATATAATTATCATCCCTTCTTATAACTTGTAAGAAACAGATTGAGCGATTTGGCCTACCTTTTCTCTCACTGATACTACTTTTTCAACTTGATTTATGTATTATATGAAATTTTAACTTTGTTTATTCATATTATTCCGTTCATTCACATTAACACACGCAACTCTGATGCATGCAGAGACTTTTCATTCGTTTTTTTTGTTGATCAGCACTCAAATCCATAGAAATAATAGTAATTCCGTAGATTTCTAGGCACTCTAATGAAGATAATTTTAATTAATAATGATAGTTTTAATCAAATGTATATTAAGTTTTATTTGATATACTTACATAACCATGACGACATTTCATCTGTGACTGCGTCCTTAGAATTCGCTTCTCTTCTTATCTGAGCTATAATCACAGTGGGTGCTCCGAAGAGTAATCCTTGCATGAAGTAATTGCACCACAGTCCAGCAGATACCATACACTGTAAAGATAAACCGTAACGAAGTAAGTACAATATTAGCTGCACAAAGACTTTCGTAATATCACGTATCCCCTAAAGGGTGGGCAGAGGAGTGTAGTACACTCCCACGTTTCAGCAGATTCGTTTACGTTCAATGGAATAGGTGGTGAACAAAAGATTTGCAATGATATTTATGTATAACGCAGAATACGATGTATGAACTGAAAAGATTTACTCATTGATTTTTATATTGAACAAACAGAAAATAACAATACGTTATATAAAAAGGTTGTAATTAAGACGACATTTCAATAAAAATGTTTCTATCAGTTGGTAAAATTAAATAATTTTCGCTCATGGTACTTACGTAAAATGACCCTAAAGCGTCGAATAATATCACGTCTTACAACTACATCAACCATTATGTCAATTTTTTACCTGTCTACTTGTGGACAAACTTTTTATTAACCGAGAAGCATGCAGTCTGTGCATTCAATAGTAATTGGTCATCGTACTGTGGACATGTACAATATCAAAGAAATTGCTAATGCATCAGGAAACTGCTAATATAGAACACATCGTTTAAAACTGAGTTGGATGGAAAACAGATGGTGAGAAATCTACGGTTGCTTTGTACTGCGTGCTGTTCTAATCACGGCAAGTATTTACTTTGTACATCAAAATACATAATCACCTGACGTAGCAACGGCTTCCATGTCTTATTGTTATTCGCATTTACTTCGACACCGGCTTCCGTTACAACTTCCTTATATTCACACTCCTCCATTTTAGAGATCAAAGTAAAGTTATATGCAACAATTTTCGAAGGCCGATCGATAAATATTTTAATTAATACAGATAATGTATATTGTCCTCACGTATGTTTTAAACATGAACTGCACTAGAGTTTTACTGTTATTTGCCATGTATAGATAATGTTGAACACGCAGTCCAGACTATCGATCGTTGCAAAGAAACCCATGCTTGTAACTCCACGCCACTATCAATAGCAACAACACAACGCAAACTGCCACTATTGTGTACCTATTCATAGTTATATTAACTGCAGCTATTATGAAACTACGCAAATAGAAAAATTTGTAACAATTCATTAAGACTACAGGCTGTAAATTGCTTAATATTTTCACACGTGTACAAACGCATGTGTATATAATACGTTTAAACTGAAATTCATCCTTCTATTAGAAAATCGTACGATTATAAATTCATACATACGAGTACTGTAATTATTTCATCAATATAAAACTTGCAAATATTGCAACGTTTCTTGAAAATGAAAGGCAATTCATTCGCGTACCTATAACAACATTTTACACTTTTGCCTAGAAATCTCTGACACCAATACAGCGAAAATTGCTCGGACAAGAAATCTCTTAACTCATTGTTACCTTGTCTTTAATAATCATACGAGTATTTCCAATCCTATATTCGCATTTAGCTAACCCTATTGTAGTAGACATTAATATTCCTATACCAGCTTACTTGTAAATAATGTGAAAAATCGCAATTCCTCAAAACACTACGATGATAAAAGTTTATTAAATTTGCAATTAGTAGGCTTCGTGTTATTATACATACTTAACTGTATATTAATTTCTTAATGTTGTTATCCTTCAGGAGCTCCATAGGGAAATCTGCAAATGCTTACAAACAAAACAAATTGATTTATGCTTAATTATATCGGAAGATAGTTAATAGCCCAATACTCCAGAGAATGGTCGACTGTCTTCTTAAAATGAAATCGATGCTAGTAACTACAGGAAAAAGCCGTTAGATACTACAACTCGTAGCTCTGCCATTACACGTATGAATATGAATGTTCAACGTAATTGAATAAAGCATACAAAATATATAAATGGCCCTCAATGTTTGAAGCGCCACTCGAAACGTATATGAATTACTCACCTAAAATGCCATTCAATTTCGCTTTGTTGTTGTAATAAAACAAGGAAAAAAAATATATTGCAACGTTTATTTCAATCTTAAATTTAATGACGCTACGACTCTCTGTAAAAAACTTGACTGCAAATATTACAACTTTTGCCACTGAGCCACAAATTTTGCGATTTGAAGTTATATTTTAAGTCATGTAGTAATAAACTATATACTTCTCTTGTCTTTCTTATCTTAGACCGCAAATATACAAAAGCATGTAAGATTTATCACAAGAAACATAAATATTATTCACGCTTGGACTCAAGTTTGAAGTCTACGAGTACGTAACTAAAAATAATGCTAAACAAATAAGGCTCCATATATTTATTAATACTTATATTAGGATTTTAACACCGTTTTTTCTCTGAATGCATGCATGCACCCAAATTAAATTATAGCGAAATTTGTTATTAATGCTTTTTAATTACGGAATCTGATTTAAATGGTACATTCATTAAAGTGTTATTGAATATCATTACACCAAAAAGAATACAATTTTACTATTATTTGACTTATATCTTTCTATGCTTAGAACAATACATATTCTGTCACGAACAAAAAAGAATACTATTATGAAATACTTATTCGTTATCACATTTTTACACTTCATAATTTTTTTATTGAAAAACAAAATAGATAATATTCGCTCGTCTCACCAACCTCTCAAATCGGAATTCCATCTCCGTGGATGTGTGTGGAAATATAATCGCCTGATTGAAATTTCTTTGCCTTTACAAAAAACAACGCACTAGGGCAAATGATATTTAGATATCTGTATTGAAATAGTGACTCGTTTATAATTTGTCCTATAAAATTAAGTTTAGTTTAATAATCGTTTTGTTTAGAAATTTTTTTTTTTATTTTAATATGTATTTTAAAACTTATATGAAATTTAACCTTTAACTATTTTATTAAACGTTGTCCAGCGAAATTCAATTCGATTTCGCAGATAGTTTTGTCTTTAGTTTCCGGTAAATACATGTACAAGAAGATCAAGGTGACAGTTGAGGAGACTGCGAAAAACAAAAAATACCCAAACATTGTGAGAGTTCGAATCATTAATGGTGTTAATTTCAGCAAAAGTGACAATACTGTAATTGTGTATACGCCGCTTATTATTGCAATTGAATTCTGGTAACGTGACGGTACTATTTCACCGTAGATCGAAGTTACTAGCAATATAGGACCACAACTAATCGCAATGGAGTAAGCAGTTAATAATGAAATAATAACAATCTGATATTCGTGTAGAACAGAAACGGACACTAAATACAAGTAAAAAGACAATATATACAAAAATACAATTCCGGAACTCGTAAACAGTAGCATAAGCGTTCTACGCTTACAAAACCGTGATAAAATACAGCCCCCGTACATACTGAATACAGTGACTCCATCTAAGATGAGCATATACTTGTATGCTAATGATTCGTACTGCGTTAAATTTTTAAATACTTCAATGGCATAGATACTTATAACAAATTTACCGCTAAACTGATATTGTGCCATCAATGCTATGCAAATCAACATTGGTTTATGAAACGGACGTGTAGTCAGCGTCGACCACGCGCTTGCAATACACGAGAAACGGTGCCGAACACCGATATCACTTGTAATATTCATTATTCTGATCTTTTCCTGGCTCGTGAGAAGTTCTGCTAATTCTTTTTCTGAACTTTCGCTCACACCTTTTAACCACCTGTGTGATTTAGCACTCTCTACATATCGACCTCTCATTGCTAGCCAGTACGGAGACTCGGGCCACGACAACACTGTTATGAGATAAGCAGAACATACGAATGCAGCGATGGCAATGTTCTTCCAATAAAAAAAAGTTCCGATGGCATTAGAAACCCAAATGCCCCAGTAGCAAGAAGCAGTTTTTATAGTCAAGAATATTCCTCTGTACTTTGGTGAAGTGTACTCAGCTATGATAATTGGTATAAGTGTAGTTACAGCACCAGTTATTGCGCCTAAAAATACTTGGCTGATCAATATATGATATAAATTCGTGCTCACGTAGAAAATTATGAAGCCGATAATTGCAAGGCAACACACGATAAAAAAAGTAAATTTCCTTCCGATTCGATAAAACAACCAGGGCAGGATGAACACAGACGGCGCTGCGCTAATCAGGGACATTGATGCTGAAAAAAATACAAGAACATTGAATTAAATGTAAATTGAAATTGTAACAAAAATTCAAAAACACTTTTTAAACGTACGAGTCGTTACTGAAGTGTTTGTTGAATTGTTTAATCTCTGTCATTTCATTTTTTTAAGAACCAAGTATAAAATGGTGGTTATAAATTCACATGTTACGTATGTCGAATGTTATTTTTTATTTTATTTTATTCGGATTGATTTAGAAAAATATCAGACATAAAGATATTTAAGAAGAAGAGGTTACAATGCCTGCTTGAGTGTTTCACTTGAAGTTACTCTTCAAAGCTACGAGTACATGCCACAACATTTTAAAAAACTACCAAAGAAAACTAGCAGACATGTTTTGTACAAGTAAAAATTAGCAATGTAGTTTACATTACTCTTTTTACACGTGTTATCAGCACTTTTATGCTCTTCGAGCACAGAACAAAATATAAACTAAATTGGGCAAATACCTGGCATCGTGGTAGGATAGGTGGATAAATTTACCATTTAATATACTTTTGAAAACTACCATACTAGATATTTATGTCCATCTACTTACACAACCAAGAAGACATTTCTTCTGAGATTGTAACATTTTCTTCTCTTCTCATTTGTGCTTTAACTACTGTTGGTGCGCCTAAATATAAGCCTTGCAGGAAATAAGTGCACCATAATGCAGTACAAATTATACACTGTAAAGAGAAAATAATAAAACATATTAATTTTATAATATAAACGTGTACCAGGTCCTATATTTTCCCAAGACTCTCTTAAGCCATCGAATGCTTTCCTAAGAACCACAGGTACAGACAATAATATTTATTTAAGAAACAATTTTTGAAAATTAATTAGTATAAGAACCAAAACTCTGCAGTATCTATGATTAACTGTTCAGTTTTGATAAATTTATTCATATTTGTTAATACTTAACTAATATTTAAAATTTCCGTGTTAAATCATCACCTTTATAGT
>DWME01000769.1:0-29811 GCA_018244795.1 Parelbella ahira ahira
ATGTCCTGCATAAATTAATAAAGACCATAATTCATTTACAGACCCTACTGACCACACATAAATATTCGGCAGTCGTGCTTGCGCCTCGACCAACGAGGCCGTCAAGTCATGTTAAAAAACTAATTGATTAAAACTGCTAAGAATAATATTCTACTCGAACTCATTTGATACTTTTATTTTAAAAGTCATTATCATGTAATAAATTTAGCTATGTATACCTACTGCAATATTCTCCAATTAGTTTGCATTTTTAAAAATATACATACATACATATCTTCACGCCAGGTCCTACAGGCAGAGAAAACGGAGTGCCAAATATCCCTATCCTTACATACCTGCCGTGCTTCTTCCGCAATCATCAATCTCTCCATACATTTAAAAATATAAGTAGATATCGTTTATATACTTACCAATTACCAACACCTACCAATACCACTTACCTGGTGATGCAAAAGCCGTTTGTCCCCTGTTACGTACCCATAGCAAAAATCTAAAGTATTTCTCAAGAAAACGTACCGTAAGCATTCTTGTATAATAAAATGCATTCCTTAAATAAAGGGTTGGTTACTAAAGCGATAGGACACAATATTTTTTTACCAATTCATGATTTGACGCCTCCTGAGAGCTAGCTACACTGCTAAGGTTGTGATATAATCCAACTGCATAGACGATTAATTTGGTAACCTATGATTCACCGAAGCCGATTTTCCTGGAAATTCGTTAACATAAACAAAAACACTAAAAGTTAAATTTGTAAAACGTAGGTAGGTGTTGGCAAAAACCAAAAGAGTTTTCAGAAGCTATTTTAAACAAAAACAATAAGATCGTATAAATAAACTTAAGATACGTTTCACTTTTCATTTATATGCACTCCCACTCCTACGAATTGTTAGTTTACATGTTTTTACAGGAACTTACAGGAATAGCATTCTTGGAAAGCTCTTTCAGTGTGTGAGGTAACAATAGTTAACCGTTTGATATTTGTATAGGATATCTGTTAATAATTTTTGTTTACCGATTATTCAATTGTGGTGGACTAAAGTAGACGTGCAATGTGACATATTACTAGGCAGTGCTATAGGTTGTGGGCAGCACTTATTTACTGTAATTATTAATTAGAGTACCTATTTTTCATAAAATCGTCGTAATAATTATCACTTGTTATATTTAGTTCTAACATTGGCTTCCATTGAATAGCTCATAAGTTAGCCGTGATCAATAAAAACATTTATAGGGGAAGAAAAGGAAAAAAGATAATTTAATTGACCAATCGATCGGAAAATCGTTCCATCGGCGAATCAATAATACAATTAGTCGATTAACTAGATCAAACGATCAACAATTTGATCGATAAATCAATTTATTCATCGAGGAATGAGTCAACAAAATAGTTGGTTGATCAATCAACTAGTAATACAACCAATCGATTAATAGTTGATCGATCAATCGACCAAGCAGTCGATAATTCACTGAGTCGATCAATTCACAAAAACATATTAGTGACAACATTTAAAAATCATCGAATATTTTGGCAACAATAACCAAATACCTACCTACCTACCTAGTAAAATTAAGTGCGATTAATATGATGTAAAAATATTCCAAGGAAGGCGTCACTGGTGTGAAATTCTCAAGATACGGATATAGGTACAGATATTCAAAAGTGCTATGTTCAATGGAAAACTTTTATTTAAAAATTCTACTACAACAAATTTCATAAAAATATTCAAATCATGCGGTCATACAAATCGCCGGGGTGAAAAATGTTAATTTTTTACTGATATCTCAAGTTCATGAATGAAATGTAAATAAAACATGTACCTTTTCTCATATCAAAAACCATAGCAGTTATGTGTTTTATAACGAGTGAAGTATGGATAAAGAAAAATCACAACTTTTTCATATAAAATAATGCACTGAATTTTCTTACGTTGTAGTATGTACTTACATCGACGTAATGGATACTCATTCATAAATATGGAATTAATACACAGAGGGTCTCAGGTTTGGTTCCCGGTCGGAGCCGTACGTGAATGATAAATATAGTTACCTACATATCTTTTCGGAGTCTGCCTGGTTGTGTTACATACATGTTATTTAGAATACTATGCAAATCGCTTATGAGTGTGAAGTGTACGGAATTAATTTCAAAATCTTAATGGCAATTTCAGTGTAAACATCAGTTAATCGTTACAGCACTGTTAAGCTATTGGTTTAGAATTAAGCTCCTCATTCCGGGCGTTCTAAGTTAAAACTGTTGCGGGCGCCTCTTTGTTCTTTAAACCGTGTGAAGTCTACAAACTCTTACTTACTAGTAATACAGACCCTGTTTTAGTCCCTTCGCATTCTGGAAGAACATCTAAGTATGAATATCCAATACGGAAACGATAAAAGGCTTTATTTATTACGTCATGCGCTTGGTCTATCACCAGGCATAATATAAACAAATTTGGATGGTAGTCTTTATAATATATATTATATATATATATAAATTCCAAAAATTCCATACTAAATGATATGTAAGTATTTCTTAAATTTCAAACTAAAAAATATTTATAATATTCTAGAATATTATTTAGTTAATTAAGACGTTTTATTATTATTAAAAATAATAGAGCGTGGTAGTCACATGAATTCCAATTTCACGCAAGAAATTACCGTTGCACGTAGGTTTAGCCAGCGACACGATTTTTATGTGAATGATAATTGCTATTGTTAGAGCTTTTATTTCGTTAGTATTTTCAATTTTTGTTCCTTGAAATTGATCATAGAGTTGAAAATAAAAACTCTCTCAATCTCTCTCAATTATATTATTCGTCATGTACTTTGCTTTGAAGAGTTTCTTTAAAATTGGATTTGATGCTATAATATTTCACTTTTCAAAATCACTCAAATATTTTAAAAATGTTTCAAATTAATATGAATTTTATTACTATGAACACTTAATGGGGAAAAAATTCATGAAGTTAGAGAAAATGACTAGTCGGGAAATGAACGTTAGTGGAAGGAGGCGAGGGCGAGCGCCGAGCGCGGACGCGGCGCGGCGCGGCTGGAAGAGATGAGTCCGCTGGATGGGTTACATACGGTTACATGGAATGGAATGTGTAAGCGTGCATGCGCGTGTGTGAGGCGCGGGGAGCCGGCCGGGCTGCCAGGTGGGCTCCCATTAGCAGCGGCGAGGCTTGAGCGGCCGCTCTTCATCTTTATGATAATTATTTTCTGTTTGTTTTCGTCGAAGAATCGGCCCGCCTCGCCGACCAACGCTTCTCAGAATCGACTTCCATTGTGGTAAATTAAAGCCGCCCGGACCCCTGCCACGACGAGAGATAATTCGACAGGATGCCGTATATTATTAATTGCACTATGACTTGTGGAAATGGAGCTTTGAGTTCAGTGAGTCATTCATTCTGGTGGAAGGAACGCCGCACGCCCGCGTGGGAACGCAGCGCACTCGTGATTTACACTCGCCTCCACTTTACGAGCTTTTAAAATATTTTTTATCCTAATACCTGTTTCGGAGTTTTTGAAATTAATTTTAATTTACCATTAGGAATGTCATACGTAGCAACGAGTTCGTAAACACATAGCGCGAATCAATTAAGTCCGTGGGGGTAGAGCGATAAATTTCCAATTAACCGAATCGCGAACACCGACTTGGTCCTGGCGATGGGTTCGTTAACTAGAGTTAACAAGGTAATAAATAGGGAGTTGGAGGCAGACACTAGTGACCAATAAAAAGAAAACCGTAAATAAGCCGAATGCACGCAATAAAAAAGAGGAACCTCATAATGTTTACAATCTTGTGGCTTTATTCACTTTGTGTTCCAATTTCATGCTAAATCGAGCGGATAAAATCCTCTTTTATCAGGCAGACTCACCGTCTCGGCGGAGTCCGGCGCGCTCCCTCCGCCCCGCCGCGCGGACCTCATCTGCTCGAGCCGCTATTAAATATAAATTTAACATCAACCCTGAATGGAGCACAACGCGTTGAAAGGACCAATGATAATTTAATTTGTGGGAACTAAATGGCTATTATTCCTTTGTCATACCTTTTGATAAATTGTTCAAATTCGGTGCTCATAAATGTTTGACCGGCATTTGTATGATTGCGTAGGTACCATCTAAGTTTTTTATACAGATCACGTAGATCCTAATCAATAACCAAGTCAGTAGTTAACATTTAGTGGGTCGACAGAAGTATGAACAATTTTAAAAATAACAAGCCGTTGTCCGCAGTTGTCAATTGTTATGTAACTAAATTGAATGTAATTAAAAAAACCCTCAAACTTAACGTTAAAGACATTGCATAACTGAAATAGGTATTTGTTATTAATTTTCGTTCCTAAATTACATAATCCGTCTCTCATTACACATAGCATTTTATCACACACATATACATAATTAATATGATAAACGTAACATAGAATAAACCTCATTATAAAGTGCGTTTGAGTATGAGATAAAACTAATACACATATCTTGGATATGTCATTTCAATACGGCGACAGGTGCGCGCGGTGTGATTAAGATTTTCGTGGGGAATGTTTAAAAATAGTTGAAACTCGTGTTTTCGAATGCACCATGTGTGAAGTGCGCATGAGACTCAAGAGTGCATTGGTTAGGAGGCTCGACGGGTTATTAATTTTATGGTGTCGATGGCCGCACGCACCTGGCTGCAGCGGTCACTGCCGCTGCGCCTGCACCCCCCTCCCGCTGGCCCCCCCGCCCCCCGCGACCCGCGCCGGAATCAATCACATATTTGTGTGTACGGATGTTATTTTACTGTTATGCACCTAGGACACCATTGAGTCTATATCGATCGCTTTTGTATGTGACACGATTGATCTGTAAACATATCTAATATAACTAGGTATAATTGAATACAAGCCATATTTGATGTCGGCAGTTGTTTTTGGCAGGGAAGTAAAATTAGCTAGACATTACTATAGTTAAATAGTAATTAACAATAGATGATAAGTGATGGCGAGTTAGTAAATATGCAGACGGCATTCCCGTCCTAATCGAACAGGTTGGAAGCTGTGCGCGGGCATTACAATGTAAATGGCACATTCGTCTACAGGTGCCAGGGACTTGAACTCACTACCCATTAGGAATTACTGACATTAGACAAACACTAAATAATACTATACTTTTTACACATTTTTTTTGGCGCGTGCATTGTTTATGTTCAAATAATATTGTTTGCGGGAAGTATTAACGTCTCTTTATGTTTCTATATTTTAATTATGAATTATGATAAGGACAATTACTTATAAATTTATTTGTCAAAATGTGTGCTTGTGGAAATGAAGTGTTGCGTTGCATTTTGTTCGTACGTACATATGTTGCAGATTTTATATAGATATGCATAATATGTAAGTATATTTAATTAAATAATAATTAATTTAAAATGTACTCCATTAAATATAACTAATTCATAACTGCTCAGTAATTAATATCATTTTAAAGTAGCGAAATAATAAGAAAAAAATGTAACATCACGCCTGTAATCTCAGGAGTTGTGAGCAGTGAAGTATAGCACACTCCCATGTTCCCATGTTACACTGGCCACAGATCTGGACTCCGAGGCATTATAAGAAATGTCTATTAAAAATATAAGTTATTAACGGCATTATTACTCGACCCAAGAATTAAACCCAGAAAGTCTCGATCAGGACTTGTATTAGCAGTATAAAAATTAATAACAAGTAAACTTAATTTTATAACTTAATAATAAACATAATTTATGATTATTTTGACATTAAATATGGTCACATTCAAAATTTGACTCCAAAAGCCATAACAAAGTTAATATTCTGTTCCAATATCAAAACAGTGTAATGAGCTGACATGAAAGGTCCATACTTGAATCTCTAAAGTCAGAGTATTACTCATTTGTAAAACGTGCAATCAAGAAATGTTTTTTATTGATTCATCAGTCTAGTATCGTTCATTTATTCGTTTCGTTCAGTTCCTGTAATTATACATCATTAGAAAATTACCAGTGTACCTTTAACGTACCTACATGTAGAATATTTTTATTCGAGATTAAATATTTTTGTTTCAGCTAAACTGGGGGTACCTAACGCTAGGTTAACTGGAATTCATTAACTACGTTCATACTAAAAAATAATCTATGACATCAATTATGTAGATTTATGTAACAAGTTTCAATTTAAATAGGTAAATTATATGTTAAGATATGATATGATTTTATGTTATTCTCCATTGTTAAGGAATAAAAAATTTAAATGAATATATTTTGACACAATATAGGCTATAGATGTATAAATAAACTAACAATACACGCTATAAAAATTTTAAACATTAAAGAATACAGTATTCATATACAAATCATTTAATAATGCGTACCATAAAGAAATAAATCATTTAATAATAAACACTATGAATATATGAATTAGAAAACAATGTGCACTATAAATGCATAAATCATAAAACAATATAGCCTGTAAGCGTATAAGTCATATATGTATAAGCCTACTAAAACTGTAGAGCAGCGTATGGGTAAACGAATAATCACTTACACAAAACGACCATAAGCCGGCCGCGGTTAGAGCCATCCGAGGTACAAAAGTCGTAATAACGCTTCAACGTTTCGATTGGAAGTCCAGACGAAAAGAAAACAAAGAGAATAATCATTTAGTGAAGGCACAAATTCCAACAGAAACAGCGTTGATAGGCGGCTGTGAAGTTCGTCTGTTACTCGCTGTGACGACTGCGGATTTGTTCTCTACGTAGAGTTCATCTCTACATAGAGTTCATATCTACGTAGAGGTCATCTCTACATAGAGTTCATCTCTACGTAGACCTCATCTCTACAAAGAGAACATCTCTACGCAGAGTTCGTCCCTACATTAGAGTACATTCTTAATACAGCATCCCAATACTACAAAATTGGTAACGATAAATGCGTTTCTTAATACTAAATACTGAAATAAACATACCATTTGTCATTAAACAATTTATGCTGAATATCCTAAGCTAATTTAATATAACAGCATGCTATTTTGCCTTCACCTGAATATTTGAGGCTTTATTTGCGATAATATAACTATCACTGAAGGTCGAATAGAATGACGTTAACGGGAGTACGATAGGCGTATTTACTCGGGCCTAGTCACCCAGCCGAGTGGCCGCACGGTAGGTCTTTAAGAACTTTGGACACGAAAGGGTTTCCGAACACAAAGTATACATGTTGTTTGAACAGTACACAAACACTAAAAATTAGGTAGCCACAGCTCTAGTAATGGTATCATAATGTTATGTGTTTCCGCTACAATAATATGAAACAAATACTTATTTACAGATCATACTTTGTTAGGTTAAAAGGTAAAGTAGTTGTTTTTTTCGCAACAACTAGAATATTAAATTTGTAATACCCTAAACAACCCTAGTAATAATATCGTAACGTAAAATGTGTTTCCGTTAAAACAATATGAAACAAATATTACAGATTATTCTTTCAGTACTAAATAATGTTGAGCTGGTGCACAAATAAATAATTTGCAATAAAATAATAACAAAATATTAAGCTTTTTAAAACCCACAACATTTTAATGATGACGTAACTAACGTGGCAACAGTACCCGCTCATTACCCAGCTTCTAATCTGCCTATCTGGTTTTTTTTACAGAATATTCTAGACTCATAAATAACATGCTATAGAACTAAGAAATGATTTTTTACAAAAGTAGTACTGGTAACGGGTACGTTTTTTATTTATAGTCAAGTTAAGTCATCAACACGTTAAAGATTAACTGAAATTAAGAGGTTTATTAACCGATAAATATGGGGTTAATAATTTGAAATTTTGTGGTTTATAATAAACCTCCCATTTCACGTTTTCTGAGGCCAAACTCTGTTCCTAAACTCTTTCATAATTTGCATCTTTAAAATTAATTGACACTTGTTCTTGTAATACACCGACATGCCTTAGAGGTCTACATAATAGGCTGTAACACGGGTGGAGTCTGCCAATCCACAGGTAGCCAGCGTGGCCGACTGTGGCCTTACCACATGTAGATCTGAGAGGAGACTCGTGTCGAATGCTGCAATAATAAGGGGGTTGATAATGAGAACTAATTTCATGATATAACGTTTATATAAGTTTTGTCCAAACAGTTTTATAAAAAGATAGACTTAAAAGCAAAGCAAGCGGTAAAGTTCGTTAGTCTGTAAATAAAATCAAAAGAGATTCTTGCACAAGCGTCTGTCAACAAAGGCCGAATGACGAACGTTTTAGCACTTCCATAAAAACTAAAGCGAAACTACGGTCAATAAATTAATAACTCATCGTCTAATGCCTCCAATTACAGGACAATATAAAACGGAGTCAAGCAGGTAAACAAAATAGAGCTGTTATAAATTTTACAAGAGCGGTCCGAGCCCACGCTCCCTCTACACCGCATTATGCACTTTTTTTGTACAGTTTTTGCTCGTTGGCATTCGCTTTGTGAGCTTACTTCCGTCGGTATGTTTTTTTCTGCTGGCGCTATGATGGACAAAAGCTTTAATATACGAGGCAAAATATTACGTTAGCGCCACTACACCCACGGCACGTTACACGATAGAACTTAACCGCATAGCCACCCACTTGTAAAGCGTCGCCGAGTTTGTGTGATTTAGGTGCCTTTTAATTAATATTTCATAGGTTTATGGGCGGACAACGCAGTTTTAGAGAAAATTAAACCGTACAGACCTACGGAACTAAATAATAATATCTTACGATTATGTTCATTACGACCATCTAAATAAAACATTGATAAATTATGCTATAGTACCACCGACATTTAATAGTAAGACTGCCGACATTATTTTGTAAAAAATATATTTTCAATTCCTCTTTAAGTCATTTCAAATTATACTTTAATATGTTTTTATTTTCACTTGTTATCGTGTAATGAATAATAAAAATGATAATGATATGTTGAAAATTATTAAATTACAATTATATTATTGAGTAATACTTAAAACTTCTTTTATATTTCATGTTCCTTGAATGTATTTAGAGAGGTACGAGAATCTTAAGTACCAATTTTATTTCAATTTAAAAAATGAGCACTCGGTTTGTCGCAATAAACTTAAGTAACATTTTTCATGTGAAATACCGATAAGGATTAGCTGGTTCGGGGTCATTTTATAAAAGTAACTGTACATAATGCGCTTGCGCACAATGTGGACGCATATCACAAAAAGGTACCGTACGTCGCATGCTTTTAAAATGCGTGTTTGCCTTATCTTAAAATCTTCAGCCACAGCTTTTGTGCGCTTGTTAACTTTCCCTAAGTGTCGCTGTCATTTTTTTTTTCATTATGGTGTAATGTCGAGAAGCAGTGTTTTTGTTTTGTCGTCTGCACGTTAGATAAATAATTTTCATTGTCTCGCAAGCGCCAGCGGCACCAACAGAGCGCTTCTAGTAAATACACTGAGCAGAAGCGCTCGGACCATTAGCCATTGTTTACGTTTTAACATAGAATTGTTTTATTTATTTCATATAATACTTGAGATTTCAATCTCCGTGAGATCTGATATGTTTCACTAGGCGTTCTATGAAAACTTGTCACCGGTGAGGTCGTTTCGCCGTCCTATTGACGAGCGTTGTGTTATCAACTTATCGGTATATGGTTGAAAGTAGCGGTCAGGACTTTTGTGAATCATGCGTTTGTTTTAAGTGACTCATGTATTTTTTATTTTTTTGAATAGCTCAGATCCTAAAAGCTGCAATATAAATGACTCGATGAAAAGTATACAAATTACTTACCTTACAAATACGTTTTAATTAGGTATCAATAAGTAGTAATTTTTTTTAAATTTAGTCTGTTATTAAGTTATGGCAGTTTTAAAATAAAATCTTTATGCAAAGTTGCTCATCCTGCCAGTTATTCTTATACTTTTTTAATATGATGAGAAAACCTGTTAATATCAATCGTATATTGATTTTTCTTCTAATCATACAGACAGGAAGATTACCTATAGGTATATTGTTAGGATTTTCACGACAGATTCGGTAAATAATTAAAAAGTCGATTGGGGACAAATATAAACAACAAGTACAACCGAACCCGAAATGTGTATCCAATAATTGTTATTAAAATAAGTGACCAGCTTAAGTCCAAGGTCAAAATATGTAGGTATATGGAATAACGCCATATTCACTGGTAGTTAATATTCATAGTTTAGATTTACTAAATATTTAGGAGGGCTTCTCATCAGTCTTAGTATCTACTATGGATACCTGAGTGTTAATGGGGACTGCGAGTTTTAGGTACGTGTCATTGCTGGACCTACATGTCTCTTCGGCAATGAAAATTTCGGTTGTAACTATTATTCATAAATTTATTTATTATTTTTATTTTTGGGTATTCATTGTTATCAAAGTTCGAAATGAACACTGTTGCATTTATTCCTACAATTGAGTAGCAAGTCTTACAGCATTTTTAAACTATTTTAGGACAAAGTAGACTAATTCGGAATACCCATCTCTATTTTCTATACAATACAAGATGGTTATAAGCGCAATGAGTTCTGCCGTTCCATGCAATTGGGTTACAACAAGTAAGTATCTTACATGTACATACATTTACATGTACGCTTGTGTTTTGTAGATACTAAGATGTCCGGTGCAGGTTCCGAAAAAACTGAGACTCGCTTAACTTGGCCAGATTAGTCAGATTCAGACTGATGGGGGCCATCGGAAGTCTCCGAAAGCGATGTGTGTGAAGAGCGAATGATGAATGTAAAAGAAACACATCAGGTCAGGATAGACATATCTGCTCTCGATACCGTTTACCCTATAAGAGACCTGCTGTGAAGCCGTCCTTATAACACAATACGTTTGGATTTTGTCAACAATTTGAATTATTGCAGGCTTGTTGACTAGCACTTCATCATACAAAAGTTACGCCACAGGATAATGAAGGACAGGTAGTTTGCATGAGCGTTGCGGCAAAACCACAATTAGCAACTGAAGAATAATTGAATGTATCCTCTGAAAAAAAATGGTAGTGTGGTAACAAGATTTTCAAAACCGTGTGTAAATATTTGGCTGTCTGACCGTTCCGTAAAGCGAATTGCGAGGAACAAAAAATATCTTAACAAGAAGGTCCTGGAGGAGCGGCCGTGGGGGAGAGAGCGATGCGTAGGGTCGCCGGGCGCAAGGAGGAAGGAAGATGCCACGCCCACAACCACCCACGAAGTCGTAAACAGTCCAAATCCTTTGCACGCATTCATGTATCCCAAATCGAAATCGCTCCAAGCATGGTGCATCAATTTTATACGGGATGCACATTTATTACCTACCAATAAAGCCCATAATCCCTTGCGAGCCTTAAATAAGTTATTCTGTAGCGTTCTCTTTTTGTGATCGAGATCATAATGATAAATAACTCAGAGGATAAGTTCTGTTCGAGGAGAATAATAATTGATTTTGATGTCTTAACCATAATATGTTTTTATTTGAATAACTATTGATTTATCAACGGCCAATAAAAATAATAACAGAACCATCCATTTTGAACAATCAAATATATGTAGAATCTGGACTTGAAGTAATTTCTGTTACAAAATTGTAGGCATATTTTTGGATAATAAGTAATATTTCACGCCAGGTTTCTCAGGTTTTAGGATAGTAAAGTCACTTGCTTTGTTTAACATATATAATTATGAAGTAACAAAAGTCTGAAGTCTGAAGTCAAAAGTCCTATTGAATTTATGTAATCGCAAGCATTTATGACATGTTACGCATTTTTAAATGTTCAGATACACTTGGAATAGTCGGAATACTTATGGTAGACACGAACTCTTTATGAAACTACGTTATATAAAAGAGTACAACCTTCATTCTCCCAAGAGATACAATATTTGATACGTTTGTAGGTATAATTATAATAATTAACCTGTAGCAGCACGTAGATGGAAATAGACTACTCCTAAGGAGCACGTTGCTTGCCGCATACACCGTCTGCCTGCAGTCTTTCCTAGGTCGTCATCTTACCATAGATATTAGCAGTGCATACATTTTGAAATACGTAATGAATTAATCGCAGATTGGAATACTAAAATAGAACCTGGCAAAACACAATACAGTATTGTTTTACAATATATTTCGCAATGTATAGTACATGTTGTTAAAGACACAAGTACATATATGAAGACATTATATGTAGGCACCTATAACGATTTAAAATGTTTCTATCTGACTCTGGATACATGGACGGATGCTACATCCGGATTATTTCAAGAGATGCGAGTACGCATTTGACGTCAGCTAAGCTCAGTGAGTTATCTTATCTCCAATATGCACCTGACTGTCTCCTTGATTGAACAAATGCGATCGCTGACCAAGAGATCTTGGATTCGATCACTAGGTGGGGCAAAGAGTTATTGGGTTTTTCTATCTTAAATTTTCCTGTAGTAAAAAGGAGTCTGTACCTATTTGTGCTCGATCTACGACATTAGAGTCACCCCTTATTCGACCACGGGACGTATAATTTAACCGATGAACTGGTGAATCATGTGTGTTAACGTGAAAAATGTACTGATTTACCACCGTCATTACTAAGTGTTGTAGAGAATGCCGCGAGGCCCTACGTCTCGGTGGTTATGAAATAAATAAAAAAAGTAAGCACTGTCAAGCAAGCAAGACACATTTAAAAAGATATGAGGTATTTGCTATCGGCAGAGGGCACCGAGTGCCAAAAGTAGGATGCAAAATACGGTAAGGGAACTGGCGATACTTTAATAATAGTGTCTCCTATTAGTTACACCATATATATAACTAATACTTTTTGACTCCTTCGTTGATCGAGTGGTTGTAAGCGCGACTGCTGATCGGGATCTCCTTGGTTCAAATTCTAGGTCAGGTACCTACTATTGGATTTTTCTAATTTACAATTTCTAGTAATGACTCGGAGTCTGGATCGGTGCCCGGTGTATGGCAATAGGCTTACCACATATTCCATGGGATGTAGGTAAACGTAACTGGTGAAATGTGAGAATGTACTACACGCATCTGCCTAGCCCTTCGGGGATTATAGGTGTGTTGTTACGTACTTTGATTTTTGGAAAGAGGACTGTTATTCTTAAAACTTCTATGTCAATTTATAAAGTTTCTATGACGTAGGTACCTACAAATGGAAAATTTCTAAGTATAAGATATAAATCACGAAGAGTAATTTAATTGCAAATCGCTTGGGTGTGGCAAATACTTCGCTTAGAACTGTATTGTTGCGTATAGTTAAGTTTCATATTGGTGAAGAAGTCTTCACAGAAATAAGGTCTCCGCCATTACCTCGCTGCGGTCCACGAAAGATCAAGAAAACACCTCGTGTAGTGTTAAGTAACTCTTTCTCTACCAATCTAATCGGCACAACTCTACCAATCTAATCGACACTGCTCTACCCTGTCCTGGGCCCTTCCATTTCCAATAGATGACAATCATTCATTCATAACTATAATTATTTAAGAAAAAAAGAATTAATCCTTGAATAAAACCCATTTTATGTTTGTTACGGAAAACTGTTAATTAATTAATTGACGTCTCTTACCTCTTTACTATGAATAACAGAACATAATGAGATAATGATTCTCGGTAACAATATACATATACAATAAGTGCATATAAAATAAGCGTCATTATCGAATGTCAATATAAAACGACTCTAGTATAGAATCTTGATGGATGCAGGTGCCTAGGGACACCAAGACTTACCATATTAATCAAATAGGTCAAATTTTCATTGACAGGGGAATTAATACTCCGAATCCTTTGTGTGATATGAGGAGTAGTAAATCTGGAAGAGGTAAGTCAGACTATAGAAATACTTGGCTCTCCGTTCCCTCAGCTTACCTCGTAACGGACATACGAGTGACATGACGATATAATAATAAAAGTCATAATCGAACAAAAAAAATAATAACTACAGTCACACACTTTATTGTTATAATTTACGATGTACTTAATTCACACAAAAGATCTGTACAAATTGTACGAGCACAAAAACCTCCAGAGGTATTCCACTTAGAGCCGAACCGCGGCCTCTGTTCCGTACCCGACATCGGAAAGCTATAATTTGGGTATCCACAAATAAATTAGAGGGAGCGTGATGCAATAACTTGCACATTCCCACATGGACTCTACAAGGACACACACCATAATTTAGAGCCATTACTTTGACCGCAAACCGTCGATGGTCACACCGTTTTAAATGCTACATCTGACTGTAGTAAAAATGGGTTTATTCTTATTATTAAGACACATGTAACTGATTTTATTTGTCAGTGATCTAACAGGAGAGGCCTATGTCCAGCAGCGGACTGCAAAATCTGATGATGAACTGTTCTACAACTACAACTGAATTAGAACGGTTCATGTCATTTTAACTTTAATGTTTAATACAGTTGTACTACTTTTATATATACTGCTGAGAATTGGGCTCTACAGTAAACGTTGCTCGCCTGGAGCATCAGAATCTGACAGGATACTAAAGTGATCATAAGCATCACTAGTGTTTTCAAGGACCCTCAACAATTGTCATATAATGATAATATGCAGAATTAAATGCTTTAAATGTCCCCTCCGAAATACAGAAACATTCTTGGTAAAACTCCAGTTGTGGTTACCTAAAAAAGAAGTGTCTGTGGGTAGTGGAATGACGAGCTACGAAACGTGCCTACTTCTCGGACCTGAGCCTTTTTGAATCCAGTTAGATCCAGCTATTTTTAAAGTCGTCAGATCACCTGGTAAAAACAAATAAAATTATATTATACATTAATATTTTATAAGCAAACTGGTAAATAAAATCATAAAAGTTCGGGGATGACAGGTGATGACGTTGCGTTTTCAAAATAACAGTACATAACTATCATTTTCGTCACTTACGCATCTTTTATTCCACTGCTGGACTGATAGTTTCTAGAAGTTGCTACTAGTCGCTACTAGAATTTATAAATTACGAAAATATAATAGTACCCAAAATATAATAGAAAATATAATAGTTCCCGGGATACAGGAACCTAGGATCTCACGATCGGCTGTCGTGCCTGCAACCACTCGACTAAAGAGACAGTCATAAGTTAAATATGTAGTTTGCAACATGTCGCCAATTATATATAGTTAGTAATAATAATATTTTTATTACAGCCATATAAACAACATACATACATGTATAATAGAATTAAAAAATACTACACAAATACCTGACAGACTAACAAGCAAGCATTTGATATACTATAATAATATATACACAGGAATTCTAAAGTGTAAACATATTATCAACACATCAGCGATTAAAAGAATGATGTTTATGTAGAATTTTCCCTACTGTCATTTGTCTTTTAATAAATGACACGGGTTAATATTTACATACATCTCAATAGTAATTAAGCGAGTTTAATGGTGAGGTCACGACTATTTTCCTTAACGAATACTTATAGACAAAAATATAGATTTTCTGCTATGAATAAATTTAATAAATGATTGATGATAATGACCGATTCGTTGGTTTAGTGGTTGTAAACGCGACTGCTGATCGAAAGATCGATTCGGTTCGTTCGATAGCCGGGTCGGACAAAGTGTATCATTGGGTTTTTTAGCTTGTAATTCCTTGTCAGTTCGGAGTCTAGATTTGTGCTCGGTGTAGATCAATAGTCATAAATTCTATTGCTTGGGACATATGACGCAACAAATTCAACGTGGGAGATCTACGTACCATTTCTTTTACATTTTATCTTAATTTTTTTAGTGACAATGATTTTGTTATCAAGTTATTGTCAGTGATAAATGAATTTGACATATCAATGTACAGATACTCTATTTTAAGCCGTATATCGCAATACATGCATACATACATAGTAATTTAAACATGCAGAGATATATATCTATCGTTGCTGTATAAATGGAACAACATTTACGTAAACAACAGACACAAGTGTTTAATAAATAACAAACATCGCAGACTTGCCGTCGTCATAACATTGTTCTAATCTATCAAAGACATTCATAAGCGCAATGACAAACATAAACGTCTCAGTTTCTGACTTCGATGCATGTCACTCGCAAGCTTAGAAAATCGTTTCTTAGTATAATTTTTCTACCTTTGAAAGTACTTTTAGGATGGTTAAAATGTATTATTATATATACTCGCGCCAGATCTCTTATGGGGTAGCGAGAGAGCACTGAGTTACTAAATATCTTTACTTTTCACACCATAATAATATGTAGGTACTTTGTCTACGCTTATCACTCTCTCATACTAATTTTTACTTACGCCAGTTTTTGTGACTTCTGTCATATGAAATGTGTATCTTTGTCTCCCTCGACACCTGTATCCATCAATATTAATATTAGGTATATACATATATCAAAATTGTATTGTAATAATAAGACGCCAAATAGCATGACATTAGGTAGGTATTAGTGAATTGATCTTATTTATATAGACTGAGGTAGGCAGGTACCTAGCAGCGAAATAAAATTACGATAAAAACGTCAAACAAGAGGCCGACGTTCCGTCTGCCTCTCGCGCTCCGAACAAATAAAATGTAAAAAAGGTGAGCGCTGCATTAAGTGCATATAAACATGTTGGTGCAGTGTCAATATTTGCGGACGCTTTCCCATGGGAACCCGCGCCCGCGAACCCGCGCTAAATCACTTCGCCGCGACTTGCCACTTACGACGGCATCACCCGCTTTCCTTTTTTGCCATTGAAATGTCAATTTCTTCCCCGTGTCCCGAACTCTTTTCCACTGACTATGGACCACCATCTTTTGTTTATTCTTTGAGTAGCTCCTAATTTTTTTTAAAGACAGTTGGTTTTAATTAGTTCTGCCATACACTTATAAAACTTAAACGGTTAGTTGCAATGATGTAAAATTATATGAAGTCTTTGGGAGTCTCAAGCCAGCAGTTAATTTATTATGTTATGTTGTCTGTTACGCTTTGGTTATTTCTAAAAGACAATTAATTTTTGATTGTACTTTATTTTTATTTTACATCGTTACGCCAGGATATCCATGGAGTAGGAAGAAAGCGTAGAGCTCTGAACATCCCTGTTCTTATAGACCTCACGTCCTTCCTAATTCATAAGAACGAACTAGGTATCTACATATATAGTTGTAATTGAAAAACTATTAAAATATTAGATATGTATTATATATCACAAACATTATTATATCACATCGCATCACATCATCAGCCTATCTCAGTCCACTGCTGGACATAGGACATTATTATATAATAGATACATATATCCAATTACATTTTGAAATAACGCATGAGTGCCTAGCCACAATACTCAAATAAATGATTACAATTTCTTTCGAGACGTGCATAGACCCAGGTGTAAATGATAAAATTTCCTACCACACATGCTTACTATCGCCCAGGGTTGACTGGAAAATAATGCCATTAGGCAATTAGTATCTATGTTCCGTATCTCTTAGGTCAATGAGTTATATCGCATCACACATCACATTATCAATGTACCTCAAGTTCACTACTGGATGTAGGCCTCCCACAATGAGCGCCATTCCGCCCTGTCCTGTCGTCTTATTTGTTTATGTGTTACATAAGATCCATTTGCAATTATGTCACTAATACGTACAAAATTAAGTTTGTTAATGAGTTTAAGTGAGGTCAGTACACGAGAACAAATAAATAAATAAATTCCATAGGAAATTAAATATGTAATTAATACATTAAAAGTGAGTGTATATAAATTGAGTGTTTGAAGCGAGCTCAGGTGTTCATTGTTCAAAACTGTTGGATGTTCACGAATATTTGTCGCGTGATGTCAGAAGCCAGCGTGAAGTGAGATAAGGTAATTGTGAATGCGTGTATCTGTCCCACGGATATATTGCGACGCGGAGCCTGCGCCGGCCGCCCGGCCGAAGGATGCGCAGTGTTGCCCACAAGGTGAGTTTCGCTAACAATGTTATCTCCTCCACTCAAAACCATTCGTGCGTTTGTCTGTCGCTATGTTACAGTTGCTATTTTCCAGTTAAAATATGTTTCGTTGAAATTTTCACGATGAAAATCAAAACATTATTATACATAGTACAAATGTTACATTTAAAAATTTGGACAGCTTAAAATCGCATAGTTCAGTGGATTATTAAGTGGAATGCATTCAAATAATAATTCTTGAACGATTCCCGAAATGCGAGTAATAATTTAAAATGAGGAAGGAACATAAGGGTATCGAAGCTTGTATCAGGAGAGGCGCGGTGTTCCGACATGTGTATCTGTGCGCAGGCGCAGGTATCTACCTGAGATGGAATGCCCGATACGCTTCTATAATGATGTTAAAACAAACTGTTAGGCTGTCATTAACGCAGCTCACAACCAAATGGGGGAGGCCCATTATAAAAATTTGTCCCATCCGTTTCGGTCCAAATTTATGGTTATCGAGATGACCCGTTTTTCTTGGGCCATCGAAATTTTATTGTCTCATGATTTGAGTGGGAACGTAGATAACGATGTTTTGGACTGGGATTCGGTATCATTTGAGATATAAGCGATGAATGAACACGTTGAGCAAGTTTTACATTAAAGTAAAGTAGAGTAACAGAAACTGTACACTTTTCCAAATTGGACAGAGAAGATTATCTTACAATTTTCAATACACACGATGATATGAAATTAAGTTCATAAAGTAAAATAAAGTTTGTTTAAATAAAAATGTGAAGCGTTCTTCAAACGTTCTCAGGACAATCAACCTCAAGTTTTGTTGAGAAAAAAAGTTACCTACTGCGGAGTGACGATTGAAATTTTTGTATCTACAAAAAGACAACGGGGAATCTGTGAGCCATTTGTCAGCCAATTATTTCAATGCGTTTTGTTTGCTTTTGAATACTAAAACTATTTTAATTAACATATTGATAGTAATAGGAATAATAAAAATTCCATTGCAAAGGCACGTGCGGACAGGACTGCAACTCTGCATATAAGACCTGTATTCACCAAGAAGCATTTCAATAAATATACACCAACACTGAATTCGTTCACGAGCTATTCTTTTTTTAAAATTCGCGCCCTCAAGTTTTTTACCTCTGTTTCAATTAAAAACTCCATAGACAAATAAAAATATTTACAGTTAATTACGACTAAAGTTTCGCATCGAACATCAATAGATTTGTCGTTTCATCATGAAGACTATTTACACGATTGTATAGATCATGTCCATTATCATCAACTCCTTTATCATTCTATTTTTAATTGCGTATGTGCTATTATTAAGCTTCAGGTGCTAACCACATTTATATGGGTGGTTTCGATTAAGGCTGATTTATACTGGTGTTTTAAGACATTACTGACCAGAATGCTATCCTCTCAACGCTACGTGCACGTAATACAGGAGCGGTGGCTCGCTCGTTACGTATCGTATTTTATGGACGCGGTCTGCGCTATGCAAAACTCGCCTTCGATAATCACCTACACGAATACCAGTTTGACTTTACAGTCATCGTGGATTCTATTTTATTAAATTTGAACCTTAAAGATTTAAATTATGCCAGTTTGTTACTTATAAATTGTGTCTATATAAGTAAGGTAAGTGTATACTTTCTATAACTGTAAATTTAGTTATATCAATTGATCCCCTACTTACTATTCAAATTTTAGTCATCTGTAATGTAACTTGTACATTAATTCAAATGAGCGACATAAAGTTTTATTCAGATTCGTTTACATAGACAATTACCAAAACATACAATGCCAACAAAAGTAAAGAGTCTGTTAAACAAAATGAAATGTGAAGTTAAAACACATATAATTTAGCTAACGGTTCAATTGGCACTGAGTGGTGATTCACAACAGATAAATTCAGTTCCCGTAGCAGGCTGTACAGGTGTAGAATTAGTGATAATATGCGGGCTAATCGAATGCGTTGCTGGCGTCCGACGCTGGCGCACTCTTAGCGACGCAAGAAAGTTCCCGTTCAACGGATACTTTGCATTTTTACTGTCAACAACTATGCACATTTTTCCTTTAAACATTTGATCGAGTTCGTCGATAGTTGGAAAGGAAACAGACTTTGGGTTTTGTTTTGGAAGTTCTCAATTGTAGCAGTTGTATGGCAATAGGCACGTCCTATTGGGGACGTCCATAGTGGGACGTGTAGTAGCTGGAAAATCGTGCGAGTGAACTACACTCTTCTGCCTGCTCCTAGGTGAAAATACAGGCGTGATGATATGTTATGTTATTTCAGAAGTTTGGTCGCTGGTGCATGTCACCACCATCACCGTTATCACGCGGCCGCTTTGATTGTTCCGTAGTGCCCTGTCCCAGTGACAGCATGACGAATGGTCCGATGCAACCGATAGATAACAACGAAGACGTGTCCACCACTACCCGCTCGCTGTCCTGTCACCGTCAAAAAACAAATAAGGTCTAATGATCGATCGCTAGACCTCTGTTTTGGACCCTTTAAAATACGACTTATCTCGCTTTAGGCTTAGGCTGGTCACCGTATATTTTATAAGATAGCTTTGTCAAAATGTCGCAAGCGCGCCAAAACAGGTTCCCCGTCTCAAATACACTTACACTCGGTACTTCGGATAACATGAAGACAGGTGGTATATGTCATCGTTAGGACCGTAGTAGGCCAATGCACATATTTCTATTTATAAGCGTACGTGGTCTAAACACCGTTTCGTAGCTCTACAAAAGTTCAGTACATCTTTATGTGTGATGAAGATAAATATTTGCTACTTCCAGTTGGAAGCTATAGCCCTGTAAAAGCTTAGTTTGTTTTATTTATCACTTGCGGTTGCGAACCAGAATAACGACCGCGCTAAAAATAGAAGGAAAACGTACCTTACAACTATTATTATCAATTGTCCTTTTGTACTGCATCGCGCATGTATAGGGATTATGATTTTGTTTATGTTCATTAACAATATATCATTATGCATACCTACATTAGGTACGCATTTACACGTTTTCATATTGTTATTACTGTTATATTTAGTACAGATTGACTTTGCGTCGTATTACGTTGATCCAATACGAGAAGAATTCAAATATCCAATATGTACGTGTACAAAGAAATGTAAAGTAGTTATTAAGTGGTTAAATAAATTTATTTATAGATGTAGCGCAGGCGTAATGTGGAATATTGATGAGGGCGCAGCGTTTGTGTACATACTGGCTCGAACGAGGCAATAGAATATTTAAAGTTCTAACATAATCGGGCTTAGGTTTCAATTAGAAGGGTCGGCTAGAGCCGAGGGTCGTGTATAAGCCACCGTATATCGTATGAACCTCGTTATTACATCCAGTGTTATTAATAGACGTTGTTGCATAAATTTTAATAGCCGCATTTGTCAGATAGGGATTGGTGTCATACGCACTAGTAATATCTACGAGTATCGCCGCTCGGAGCTCCGCGCCACTATATGTTGCAATATGATAATCTGCACGTATCATTAAACTATGTTTATTTTAGGATTTCTATCGGTTTATTACAGGTGGGTTTTCTTTATATAGCATCAATATGTACATCTGACTTCTATCAGGTATGGTAAAGTAGATTTTTTGGTAGTTCGCTGTAGAAATCATCATAAAATGTAATTGTTTAATTTTCGGCTATTTTAGTAGAATACACTTGTTACATGCATATGTATGTGTAATATACTTCTACTTAAGTTATCTTGAAGATTTGGGTAATCTATTAAATTAAGTGATAGTCAACATTTTCTTTCTGTTGTTTATAACGTCTTTTCTCCATACCTATCGTGTGAATCATGGCATTTCATCCGATAAGATCTTTCCTCTGCCGTGAAATGTATATGGCCTTGATACAGAATGGATCGGAAAACGTTGAACAGTTAGCTGGGTTGGTTGGTTTCGAGGTGTCCGAGCAATGTGGCATCGAGTATATCAAATGTTAAGTCAAGCTATCAAATGATGGGGGCATTCCGTCGCGGGATTGAACCGCACGCGCGGCGAGCGGCAGAAATGTGGCCGCAACGCGACACCGCCGCGCCGCCGCAAGGTCGGCTACTGCACTGCGCATGCGTGACCTAGCCGCGCCACGCACCGCACACAACACACACAACGTACACACATAACACACCACAACACACAACGTACACGCCATCACCAAACACCAATTATTTTATCTTACAGCGAATCGATTTTTAAAACCGCCACACACCAGTGTAATACATATTTATTGTACATAAGCCCGGTATTGCGGAATATAGTTGCGTCGCGTGAACTACGTACAAAAGTACGTTTATTGATTTGAATTATATTATAACTCCATTAAGAGCGCAGATACCTAATCCGCAATGTGTAAAGTACGCACATAAATGTCATGATTTACTATGGAGTCGTAAATACTTATGTTAATAAGGTGCGCTAGAGGCGGCGTATCACTGCGTGGATGCTATTGCAAAATGGAAACGCACCACGGAGCTCGGGCATGTTCGTACCTCGTGGCTAAGTAATATTCCCTTCGGTGCGCTTATGCAAATTCAATATATTGACATACAATATACATGGAAATATATGGAGTGGACGTGTAAAAGTGACAGCGACTGTGCTCGCCATCGCGCACCGCGAGGCGGCGCTACACTGCGCTACGATGCCGACCTACATGCTACATGCTTCCATTCGAGATTGGATACCCACGTGGCTGTCCAAATCGAATACATCGAATTACTGTATTGTCAGTCACGCTCGCACTTAACCTATTGAAATATTTTTTCATTTTATTTTAATCACACGTGCGCTTACTCCGCCTGTGTATTTAACGCTACCTCATGTTAAGAGGCCGATGGATACGAATAATTCGGCGTTTATAATTGAAAACACAAGTGATGTGGATATGAGACTGTGATAGTTTGAGCTGTTTCTCGTGTGTAGCGGAGACCTTTGGCTCGAGCGGGGCGCGGCGGCACCTGCAACTCGCGATAATGTCCGTCGTAATGTCCGAGATTTATGTCGATGAATTAAAATGAAATGTCACTTAATATAATCAACACACCCCGCGGCGCGCCCGCACATCTGCGCGAGCTGGTATAAAATAAACGCGGATGAATCACTTTGTTTTGCACTTCATTCTTGGAACCGATTAATAATTATAATAATTTATCTCACCGATAAAACAATAATTAACAACGTCGGTAGTCATACGAGACGTCGTATAAATTTCCTAATGTGAAACCTAGTGTAACATGATACGGCGAGCGAACAGGTTGCTGGTACACCTGTGAAGCTCACGTCAACTCTGCTAATAGACCATACCATTCAAATTAGTTTTTAATAATGTCCAGAAATCTCGATTAGTACTCCCATAGCGTAGATTAATTGTAAAACTTTCCTTTTACACTGCAGTCTTAGAAAAAAAAATTTTTTAGGAAATAAAATCATATTTTTTTTTAAATTTTAAGTACACATTTTTAGGTTTGAAGGCTGTACGGTTGTGTTAAACTGGTAACATTTCCGATAGTAAGACCACATAAAGACTAAAATTGGCACCGAACGCTGGAGCCGCATAGCCGCCTCATCATGTGTCGCCTTCATGTTGACTTCACCAAATAAGGGCAGGTCGTTGCTCCATGGTCTTTGTTTAAAAAAAACACAACTCTTTTAAACGTGTACGGAAAGCCAACTGCGCTTGAGTAATGTGACAAAAGGTAACATTTGTATTTCAAGAATTTGTGAGGAATTAAACTGTGAAGAATTGTCGTGAGAGTGAAATTTATATGTTCAAATATATCTTTGTAATGAGCTTGAGCCAAGCTTGTACTCAAGGGAATCTCTACATATTCACACACGGCTCTACCACAAGTAAAAAGCGTAATTTTTTTATAAATTATGTCACATTAACAATAAATTTATACGTATATAGAACTACACGTATCAAATTATGAATTTAGATATCCATCGTTTATCCTTGATATACAACACCTCGCTTACAGATTCAATTTTGCAAATGTATTCATAATTGTTATTGGCGTTATAATGGTTTGAATATATGTAGATTTCCTACAGTTCAGGTTGGTGCGGAGTATCGTGTATCATGACAACACAGGGTCTCGGAGCTGCCAGGTGTGTGCCTGGAACATTAATCGTCGATCCACCTTCTTATAGATCACAATCGAAACCAGTTTTATTATTTTAAAGTTGTAACTTGTAAATGACGCAAGTGTTGGTGGTGCGCGCAGGTGCGTGTACGGTAACATGAGGACCGAGACACACGGGCGCCGGCGTTGACACGCAAATAACGAAATCTACGGTGTTATATACGAATTTTTTTACATACCTACATTATCACTTACCGAAGCTGTAGATAAAGCTAGGGACGTGGCTAAATGATATAAATATATATGACATATTAATGATTGTCTTTAACGGTATCGATATATTAACCAAAATGAATATAATAATGAGCTGTTTCCTAACTGAATTTTTATATCGTTAACGTATGTATAACATTTTGTAAAGTACTAAATGGACTTTAATTGTACATTATATTCTATGCAGTTAAAGATTTGTATGTTTACAGAAAAGTTGTAACATTTGCCGCACAGGAAAACTTGTTCGAATTTTCTATTCCGTCTGGTTCAATGAAGGCTAAGAACATATATAAACATTTGACCCTGTAAATAACAAGATGTTTAAGACCATAAATATTATTTTTTGTTCATTAACACAAAAACAACATAATAAAACAAATTGAAACAAATAAATTATAGGAATATTTAAAGTACACTACTTCACGTTCATTAAATATTCTCTGATTTATTAGTATACTTCGATTATTAAAATGTTTTAATTACTGCCATCTATCAACATGGCGGGTCCAGTAGCGAACGGAAATGTTAATGTTTACTGTATACAGTTCTAATATTTAATTATTTATTTCTATTTACATATCACGGCATTAATATTTAAAAAGGAAGATTTAATTCTACAAGCATTCTCTCTCATATACCCTCCCAAATTTCACTTTATATTTATAGTATTGAACAGCGTTCTCTCCCAGTCTCAAAGTTTATCTAAAATTTAAGATACTCAAGCAGTCTCATTTTACTGGGCTCGTCGCGTAGATGTCAGTAATTGAATACACATTAATATTGACGTAAACTGATAACTCAGAATCGATTGGCAGAGATCACAAGGTTAGTTGATACTAATATGAACAGGGCCATATAAATTAATTAACGATGTAGAGTGCACAACATACGATAAAATGTCATCGTCCTTCTCTCAGGCTTCCCGCATAGCGAAATAGAGCAAATTGTAAGGAATATTGCTATTATTATAACATTATGCCAGGTTTCTTAGAAGTTAAGCAGGGAGTGTCAAGTGGCAAATATCTCTATCCTTGACTTGACGTGCGTCTCTACATTCATATGTCTTCATACATCTATATAAAAGTCGGTTCCGCAAAGTTTTGACTCTCTCACCAGTTAGTGTTTGACCTACATAGAATAACTTGCCTGTAATTACCCGCCCGATAAGGAATGGTTGTCTTTGAGAGGATGGTATTGTTACATAAATTATCATATTGACTAAGATTAACTTTAACATAGCCTACTTTATACTAACTTGTAATCACGGTCTGAAACTTAACCTGTAAAATAATCCAAAATCATCTAATAAGTAAAACAACCGTGTCAGATTATTTTAAACTGGGCTGTATACCATCCAAAGACATCTCATTGATTTAAGGGTTTTATTTGTTCAACCTCTATGTTAGCAAATTTTTTCTATATTCCTCAAATAAAATTACTGTTACTCAAAGTTACTTAACATGTTTAACAGTGCTATACCGATATTAATCGATTAATAAACGTAAAATGGTTATAGAGAATATCATATTATGTATTTGTTATGCTTTAGACATTTGTGTTTTTAACTAAAGGTAAAAAAAACGTTTGTTGATTTGAGAAAATGATGTATCGAGAAAAAAATGTTTAGACGAAACATACGTATTTACGTTTACAAATAATAAGTTTCAAAATATAGTTACTTTATTCTTAATGTTTTAAAACGTTAATTGTCAGTGTTGAAACGAGAATTGATTTGAAAAAATATGATTGAATTAAAGAATTATAGGACTAGTATGAAAGGTACATTTAAAAAAAAAATTGTTACGGTGGCTTACGCATAATTTCGTTCTTTGATTCTTTATGATTTAAAAGTTTAGTTCTTTAAAATAGTGATATAAGTATTCAAAAAGTGTATGCATAGAACATTATTGCTCCACAAAATTCCTTATACCCACATACATATATTATTGTTAGTTCCCTTACCGGTTTTATTAATAGATACACACGTTATCGCCAATCTTTTTTTTAAAACATCTTCTAATCGGGCCTATTTATCAATAATAATACGTTATACATTACCTTATAATATTATAAATTCATTTTTAAGCGCACAGTGATACGTATTATCTCCGTCACTGTCTGGCGTGTGTGGCAGTATGTGCCGTACGTAACGCGACCCGGGCAGGCGGCGCGGCGTCGTCGCTCGGCGCCCTGTCGTCTACCAACCGCCTATCATTATTCCCATCCAAAGTATACACCAAACGACCTTTTTATCCAAGCATTTTGATACAACGAGACGAGAATACACAAAACCGAATAACACTACAACTACTAATACGTGATTACATTAAAAATGCCAGCCCAATGGACGCCCGCGTACAGTGTCGTTGTGAGGAATGCTGGTTAAGCTTAATTATCAAATGAAATTACATATGAGACAATATTAAAATTAAGAAATGTTGTTGTTGACTTTTGTTTTACGTAGGATTAGAGTGATTGGTAGGAAAATATATAATGATTTTTGTGCGTCAAGTGTTACGAGGTTATAAAGTGAGGTTAGTTGTCAAAGTTATATTTCTGCGACAATGTGTAACAACCGGATAATGCCACGCTCGCCATCGGGATTCCATTTATATCTGTCTCTGTTTTCCTGTACCGGTGCACATCGAGAGCGATGATCTGGGCCCGGTGGACGTTACCTACCTCATTCCTCCCACTTGTACTCAATATATTGAATTCCAAGCGTGAGACCATTATGACTTTCAGCGGTCAGTACGGTCACGTGTAGACATATATGTGTACTTAAACCTAACATAAATAAAAAGGTTTTGACACCGTACTAAGATTTACGTAAGTATTATTAAGGAAAACGAAAAACAAAGAACAGATCGCGCACGTACGGTGTTGGCGAGGCCCCAGAACCTCTCCATTTTAATTCTTTCTGTAAATTTATATCAGTCAGGCGACTTAGCCATTTTAGGTAAGTAAATAGAAACTACGGGCCAGATGGAAGTCAATTCCTAGATAGCGTGCCAACTTGACGTAACACATATAAACATTAAGTTGTATGGCGACCGTTGCCAAAACCGAACAGATCACAATTTGCAACATAAATGAATTAAAACGCCGACCTCAATCCGACGCACATTTAATTCAATGCACGTGCTTATTGTTATACCTTGAGGACGTATAAATGCTTAATTCTTCGATACTTTAATACAAACAGAATGGCGTAGCGAGAACATTTCTCAGGCCGTATTCTGTAAGTAAACAATATGAGCAGTTAAAATGTTAAGCGAGATACGAGGCACCCGATACACGCAGGGGCTCATAAATTGCTTATGTCCACATTCTCGCCGCCGCAACTAACTCAAAACCTCTCGCCTCGGAAAGGAAGGTGATGATGTTTTTGTTAAAATATTTAGGTCAATATAATGTCTTTTATTTTAAGAGCGGCACGTAAATTGATTCTTATGGATTTCACTCCTTTTTAGGCATTATCGAGAGCACTTAAAAAATAACTCTATATAACATTTAATGACGATGTGTTGTTATACACTAGGTTATTTCGAGTAACGCTGTATACGTTCATTATGCGTCTATATTTGATATTATGCCAATGCTAGCCATCTACTCGATAAACGCATGCGACGGTGCATAACCATTGCATAACACGTCTACATCTTGTAATTACCTATCAGCCAAGGTAATCAATGCAATCTGTTGGAATACCGAGTGGGCTATACCATAAGAGGCTTCGTTATTATGGTAAGAGCGGAGTCAGCTCCGATGTTCGGTGGATTCGCGGAAGCGCGGCGTCCGTGCGTCTGCCCGCGCGCTCCACCTGCCTGCGCCGCGGGCTATTTATAACCGAGACCGTACCACGTACATAGATTAAAAGTATGCGGTGGATACTGCCAAGTCTCAGGCTTTTCGTGCATACAAATTAGCTTAGTGTGTATTTTGCAATGGAAAAGTTAACGCGGGAATGGATAATAGAGTCGTCCCTATTAAAGGTACTTTATTACACAGCTATTTTTGTATCGTACAAAAATATTCCATGATTTTACTGAGCTTTGCTTATTGAAAATCATAGACAATAACCGAAGATTGCATACGGGTTTTATATTGTGCTTTATTTAAATCGCTATTGTTCTTTATTAAAATTTTTAACGGCATATAGGTATGTCCATATCTAATGGCAATAAAAATTATGGGAGATACATTTATGATTTTTATTACGCTAATTAACATCCGTGTCTAAATTAAATTAGCACTTTATTCCAATAATATTCAAGGTGTTAAATTATTTGATATTATTAAAATGACCCCTCTATACACGATAAAATAATAATCTTTGGTTGATAAAACGCGGCGTACTTTATTCTCTAACTACGGTTCTATAGTAAATATACTCAACATAAACAATATGGGTACGTAACGATATAACCTACATAGATATTATAAAATTGCGCAGTTTCCCCATTTGATAATTTTCCACGACACGACACATTCCATTACGTATCTAATTCATTGAAGGTTTTATTGCTGTGGAAACATTAAAAAGTGAAACGTTCAAGTGTGACTTATCGACTGCGCGCCCGCCTGCCGTGGCTGTAGCAGAATAAATATTATTTTTAACGATCAGTGTAGCCGGTGTTTGCACACTATATGTCCGACATGTTTACGTAACAGTGTTCGGATGGAGGGAGCCGTTTGCGCAGTGACCGCCGGTAAACACACGAATCACTGGCTTCCGAACTCTCCGCGATGTTTACTTACAATGCTTCACTCGTGGAACACCGCTATGTGCGCGCATAACACGATGACTTCGACGATTGATCAATTTCTTACGAAAGTTGATTTTTTTACGTCTTTTCCAACGTCTTGCTCGTACTCGTTTTGTTAACGTCTCTTCGTTAACGCCACCGGTCAGTTCCGGTTCGTAATTGATTGTAGGTAATGAATCTGTGTCTATAGGTCGCACACAATATATCACGCAATAGATTGTGTACGCAACACGTGTAGTTTTGTGCCAAAAGGGACGCGTCCTCCCGCAAAGGTCGTGTGTGCGAAACGATCAGATTAAAAGCCATTCGTAAAAAGCCCGGCAAGGTGAACTGAACTGTTAGACAAAGCCTCATCGCATACTGAACTAATTAGGCTCAACGTTCAGTGGAATGCGCCGCGGGCCACGACGGTAATTGCAGAGTGAGCGCGGGCTCGCGGCGGCCGATCAATTCGAGCGAGGCTTTAGCGTATAAGATTTATTTATATCCGGATTCTCTCACTAATAACTGTAGTTAAAATTTACTTTTCGAAACCACTGCAGTCTTTAACAAATAGTCTATTCGTGTTACTTTACAGCACCGTTTACATTACACTGTAAAACATACATTTCGCTTCAAGGTCTATTTACACCGATTATTGCATGCAGTGGTAGCCTAGTGGTTAAGAATTCAGCCTCTCATTCCGGTTGTGCTGGGTTCGAATCCATGGCGCGCACTT